>JAJMKX010000016.1:0-88425 GCA_030569435.1 Metschnikowia koreensis | reverse complement strand
TCCTCACCTCCCCCACTTTTGTCAATCAAAACACAGATTACTGTAGCAGAAATATTTTTTAAAAAAACTACTAGTTGATCCCATCTAAATTTGGAAAAGATTTTTAAATAACCCCTGCGAAATAAGAAAGGTGCCTTTCGTAAAAGCCTCGAGTGGCACCGATCTAAAAATAGCTGCTGTCATTGTTGATGTCTCGGCATGGAATGCACTGCCACAGCCAGCCAAAATGACACTTTAGTCATTACGTATGACAGGCTTGACATTTCTTTTTTTCCGTCTTTGCAACTGGCACTGCTTGACGCACGTTTGTTTCTCAGAAGGCTCGTGCTGTAAAGACAAAAAATGCAAAGTCTACTGTATGCGGGAGAACAGTTCGTCAATTCCACATACACGTTCACATGAATTTTTTTTTTATAAAATCTGCCCAATTTCAGAGATCTCACACGAGGAATATTCTCAAGACTCAACCAATTTTTCATCAGAATCGACGCACATCTCTCTTTTGTTTTCACATGTAAAGACAATTGCACCGGTAAACTATACGAAGTTACTCGTAATTAGTGTAGGAAAAATACTACTTAGCAAAACTCACGCATCGTCCAGCTGAATTCAGAAACATGTAGGCGATATGTCTCCGACGTGTATCTGTCTGAGAATTGAGTTTTCGAAATTCTCTGATCTCCGGAGTCCTGCTGTATACATCTTCTCTGCATTAACAAAAAGAAAAAGAGATGAGGTTGCCTTTTAGGATTGCAAATATCTACACAGAATATCGCTTGTATATAGGAATTACAATTTCATCTATTTTTTCAAATTAAGTATGGCTAAGCTCATTAAGACAAGCCAATTCTCTAAAGCACTTGAAAAAATTCTGTTCAGAGACCGAGAGAAGATGATCCAGAAGAATCTAAATTCATCTTTTATTCATAAATAAAATGCTGGAAATACAAGGACTGAAACTGTTTGAAGTAATCTAAGTAAAGGAGTAGGCTTCAAGATTCACTATCTCCTTGAAGCTCACAAGTAAAGATCACTTAGCGGAGCCAGTATGAGGTTTCTCGAACGTTGAAAAGGCCACGTGGTAACCTGTAAGGCAGATGTAAGCCTGCGCTCAGTACCCTTAACCTTGAAAAACTCTGTGTCGACAAATTGCACTCTTTTATGACCAATGCATACTGTGAACAACATTATTAAGAGAATACGTTGATTGCATAAATCAACAACACTGAAAGAGTGATGGATTTTCAAAAATCTAAGCTTAACGCTTACCAATAATTCTCCGGTTCTCGGATACAGCTCACTAAAGCTAGGTATTCCTCGTATCTTACGAAAACCGAAGCTTTTTCTTTTGCAAGCTACTATATCAATTTATATCGAGATTCACATCTAATCGATTTCCTGCTGTACTTGTACTGTGTCGTCTGCAATTTTTCAGTCCATAAATCGTGTAAACCTGATGTGTGCGTACTCACCTGAAAAAGCTACTATTAGTTTGGGTTGAGACCTCGAAGAAAGAAAAGTTTCAGGGAGACAAAATGAATTTAATTTGGGTTGTTTTTTATTTCTCCATATTTCTCAACTCAATTTTCACAGCGAGAAAAGACGCATATATCAATAATCTCAGAGACTTGAAGTGGAATTTGGGACTCATTGGAAACAAATTCGCTGGAAAAATGATGGGAGTTTTCCGCTTTTTCAGATTTCATTAAGTAGCAATTATAACAGAAAGTTTTCGTGTTCTATTTCTTTCTCATATGTGATTGATCATGTTTGATATTTTACTCTCCCAAAGAGGTTTCACGTAAACTAGAGCACAACTTAATTTTTTGAAAGAAAACATATGTCAACAGTCCTTGGAGCCTGCTTATTCGTGAAACGTATTTTAACTTACAAATGCATTTACAAGAACAAAGAAGATACTATTCATATATTTAAACAATTCGAGTTATAAAAAGATTGTATGCACTTACAACAAGTTAGCGGCAAAAGAGGCACCGACCAAAGCGGCGACAGCAACACCCTTCTTCCAGCCAGAAGAGCCGAAAGCGACAGCCTCAGCACCAGAAGAGGCAGTGGCGACAGCAGTAGGGATGGTGGAAGAGGAGGAAGCAGCGGCAGCAGAAGAAGCTTGGACAGAGCTAGAGGCAACAGCAGAAGACCAAGCAGAAGAAGCAGTGGAAGCAATCGACGAAGTAGTGGCAGCAGCGTCAGTAGAAGAAGCGGCAGCAGCAGCATCAGTAGAAGAACTACGACGGCCACCTCCGTGAGCGGAACCAGATCTGCCACCACGGGAGAAGGCAGAAGAAGTGGCGACAGAGGAAACAGCGTCAGTGACAGCGTCAGCGTATTGGACAACGTTAGCCATTGTTAAGATATTCAAAATTGGATGGATGTACAAGGAAGAAAATTGTTAAAGATCGTGAGGAATGACACCCATATTTATATATTTGCTACAATGGCTTTTACTAGCGCCTGGAGAGCGTAACTTCTGTGTTGCAGCAACGGAGTACTTGTTACGGGCGCTTGTCTGCAAAATTCCCTAAAAGGTTCTCGTTTGACGCAGCAGCAATTCGGTTTTAACCGGCACATACTGCAAAGATGCGTTTGCCAAGAAACAAATTCAGGTGCTCAGATTCCTGACTCGCAGCCGGACGCCTCTGATTTAATTGATAACAGAGAAGAAGACTTTGAAAGCACAGGTCCATTTGGATATTGGTTTATTTTACAATCTGCCAAACTTTGAGGTAATTGAGAAGCAAGATTCTAAGAATCTCAAGATTTAATTACTGAGCTTGTGATTTTCGGTAAATGAAATAATGCACAAACTGTGGCCCCGAATGGGAGGGAATTCTATCATGCATATTTTTCGGACATGGGGAAGCGAATGAGGCATGTCCCTCACAACTTTCTTCCCGCATTTGCCGATCGCAATCTAAGCCCAAACACCAGCTGTTGAAAAATTTACTGTAATTCTGAACTTCCAGTTTGTGGCATTTTCAATTTCTTCATCTTGATGTCAATTTCTACCCCTACGCGACTCTTACAAGTAGCATATTGCGATTCTCGCTTGGGAAGCTTTACAGTAATTTCCCTCTTTCATGCCTTTATCAGCAGCCCTGAATAATTCCTCTTAATGGTCATAGAATGACCCAGTTCGGCCAGAATCGGTACAAAAGGCATCAACAGCATGCATATTAGCGTAGATTGAAAATTGTTGGAAAAAATAATGTCGCAGGTGTAATGGAGTGCATGTCAAACTGAACGGGCGGGACTGTGGTGGTGATCAAGAGTAACAGCCGAGCAATGTGCAGAACAATTTCTTCCTTTGAGACTTCTGGCAAGAGCGCCTCGTAATAAGCCTTCTTCAAATTTTAAAGCTTAAGTAGAACCTTTTCATTTTTTTGGCTGGTTGAAACTTACGAAAAATAGGGTTACTGTCTAGATGGCCCTGTCTAATTTGTTTTCACATTTTTTTTGTTTCTTCATTTCATTTCTTTCATTCGAGGGGAGAAGTCACAGCAGCTTGTTGTACCCCAAGCAAATTCATGCAGGTGACCTCAGTGCAGGTGCCGCTTGTGGGGCTTTCCAACAGCGTTTGCGCACCCTCGTGAGAGCTCCTATAATTTTTGAATTTTGTGTTTGAGATTAGCAATAAACGGTGTACTGATACTCAAAACATATGAATTTAAGGAGTTTTACCATGATTTCCTTTATAAAGAATCGACTCCAATCATCCACTTAATCAAAACGAAGTTCAATCAGGTGCATGGAGCAAGCCTAGGATCAAAAAGATTATGTATAAAATTTGAGCGGTCTTGCACGGATTACCGATCTACTTTTACTGCATACTTGCTCGTGCAGCAAGTAACACCCACAAAAAATTTGCTGCTGTAAAATTGGTCAAAAAAAAACAACAGACTCAGCTTGCGATGAGTAAGATGTGCAGGCTGTTGCATTTTCCTATAGTATCGTTGGACTTTCGGAGCGATGTCGGAATAGTGACATCCATGTCGTTTTATTGGAGGATTTAGGCCTTTTTTTTTCTTTCTGCCTCACTTCCTCGGGCAACACAACCCGAAGGCCTCATATCCAATAATCAAATATCCCTGCTCCTAAGTCAGAGTGAGGAAAACATGTTCGGTGTGGTACAAAGTTTTTCGGAATGCTCACCTTACTTGTTTTCTCCCTTGTCCTTTTTCTCTGCTCATGTATCCCTGTTCATCATTAATTGGCAGCCATTTTGCGGCTCAAGACTAAAAGTTCCAAAATTACTTTAGCTTGGTCATGATGTTTACTAAATAACAAATTATGACTTCTTCTAATGAATCTGTCATGATTCTCCATATTTTAAACTTACTGCACCCGAGGAAATTTTGTGGTTTCTTTTTTCTCTTTTTAATCATGAGATTCCGAAGTCTTTAGAATTATCTTGGGGGAAGTATGCCGAAGAACTTGCCTATGAAATGGTTTTTTCGAATCGATGACAAAGAAAAGAAATAGGTATTCTTTTCTCGAATAGGCAATTTGATTGGATGATAATCCTATACGGGTTATCTTATATGATTGTCTAAAACTTTTTGGGAGCACCAATATAACAGCCAGGAGAGTTGCGCGATAAGGTGGTTTAAACGAAGAGCTATTTGATTGATTAATGAGCGGACTTGAATTATCCATTGTTATCATGAAGTACACCAAATATAGTGAATTATGATAGAGATGATTTCAGGTATAAATAAGCCTAATAATCATACCAAATTAATTTTTCAATTCGCGCAGGCATAAATTTGCAGGCGGCATTGATAGCCTACTATAAAGAATAAAAAAAAAAAAAAAAAAAAGAAAAACATTGGCCATTTTATTTTACTATTAAAAATCTAAAAATCTCCTTAGTCGGCTTTACAAGGCACCAACACATGCGAGGCCAACCATTCCTGTAACAAGCAATCCCTTCTTCCAAGATCCGGAAACATCCTTTACAGCAGCTCCGGAACCCAGACTGGAGGAGGCCCTGGAAGTTGAACTTTCGGCAGCAGAGGAGGCTCTACTGCTTACAATTCCCGAAGAACCACCCACAAGAGAGCTGGCGGCAGCAGATGCAGCAGAAACCCCGCTCGTAGCCTGGGCAGAATTTGTGCTTCTTGCGGAGTCAACACGCGACTGGACTCCGGAAACGTCGGAACGCGCATCCGAAGCTATGTTTGTGGCTTCGCTAACGACCTCGGAAGTGAATCTTTGGCCCCCACTCACGAATTCCGAGGTGAAAGTGTGTGCTCCAGCCACTGCGCCCGAGGTCACACGTCCAAAATCACTTGTCACTGCCGTGGCAAAACCTCTGCCACCCAGGGTCACGTCGCCGTAAACGGAAACCGCACCCGAAGTGACTTGATTACCGATATTACCACCCACAGAAGTAATGGTGGTGAAAATGCCGCCGATATCTGAAAAAATGTTCATTTTAGGTTGTTGTATTTATGGCTGCGGAAAGTTATGGGGATTCTTTTCTAATCTAATTGTAATTGGCTGCGAAATTGGATAAGATCACAGGGATACTCGAAAAGGTAAACGGAAAGTGTTTTAAATTAGGAAAAGTAATAATTGGATTGTTGTTTCAACCAAAACTTACATGGCCTAAGGGTTCTATATATATATCTATATATATCTTGATTCAGTATAGGCTTGGCACGACAAAGCGTGACATGGAACAGCCTAGACTTCGGCAGTGCGTCGCGATGCAGCAATGCTGCAGATAGAGCATTTATAATTTGACGTGATCGGTGGCTGGCCAAATTGCATGTTCACCTTTCACTTGGCAAACGTATTCTGAGGTGAAGCCAAACAATAGAAAATTGTAGGAGAGTAATTTGAAGAACTTACTGATCGTAATCTAGTAGAAGAAGAAAGAAAAAGAGCCTCCTATTTTACTTTTTATCGCACTTAAACGTAGCCTTTCACGGACAAGACTTATTTCCATGGAAATCTACAATTGTGGCGCGCATATGCCGGAAGCAAAGCAGATTCCGAGCGCAAGGAAAGGAGATGACCAACCCCACTAAGGACGATTGCTGCCCAGATCGGTGAAAGTATAGTCGCAAAAAATATTTAAAGAAAGACAACCCAAAGATTTAGCCAGAGTGTGGAAATAAGATAAAAATGTAACGTCCCATTGTTCATTTTTCTTTTTTTCTTTTCTTGGACTTTGGAAACAAGGCTTACTGCAGTTCATTGTTCATGAAACTTTCAAATCACCGTGCCTCATTCCTCGGCTGTGCTGCTGACACCCTAGAATAAAATCAAACATGCGCCACGTGCCGAAGTCAGGTGACTGAAAACTCAAGACCAACTCACCCAGTTGATCACGTGATCACATTTTTGAGAAAAATGATTTCCGCGGGATTTTCACCAGACTACAGAGTTTGCCAAGCCTTGCGCTATCGATTACCTAATATGGCAACTTGATCCGATACTTATCGCAGCCGGAAAATTCGACATTTAAATGTTGGCAAAAGTGTCTTGGACCAAAAACCCGCATCTTTCTTCTTGATTCAAAAATAACAAAAAATGTCTTGCTGCTCTAAGAAAACTTCTGCTCCAGTCACAATCGTGCCAAACCCCACCGCTGCCAAACCCAAGAAAACCCCAGGGTGCTGTGGATCTGAAGGGTCCATTTGTAAATGTGGATCGGCTTGTGAATGTCCATCCTGCAACACGACCAAGCTCTAAGCTGATGTCAAGGTAATTCTACGGTGGGGTTTCAGGGGCTATTTTACTAGCAATTCTTTATAGTTTAATTTATTTAATTTTGAATTTGGAAAAAACAAAAGTGTAGTCAAGAATTGCCACGGGTGGTTCAAAGCAAATCATGCAAGTGTTGTCCACTGACAAAAGTTTCCATTCAAACACCCCTTAAGCTCTTTTTTTCTACTTTTTTTCTTCTACATGTTTTCACATTTCATATTTTTATACTCATTAATTATATACTTGTACTAACAATCAATTAATATCAATCATCACATCATGCCCGATAATGATCCTTTTGGAATAAATAAGATAAGCAGGAAAAAGCTTACTTACGAGATTCCTCAAGACCCTTCTTGACAGCAGCACCCAAGTCTGGGTGGACCTTGGTGAAGTAGGTAACAACTCTGTCCTGGATTGGGACGTCAGCAGCAGAAGCGTGGGCAACAATATTGTGGGCCAAGTTCTTTTGTTGGTCTGGGTATCTGCCTAAGACGTGGTACAAATCAGTGGCCTGCTTGAAGTCGGCGTCAGTGGCAGTCCATTGGTATGGGCAAGCGGCACCCTCCCAAACCTCTTGGTCCTCCTGGAGAGGGAACTTCTCGGCGGTGGTGAAGTTGTGGGTGGTGGAGAAGTAGTTTGGAGTGTTACCCAAGTTACCGTTGACTTGCATGGCACCATCTCTAAGGTGAGGGTGGAATGGACCAGCAGAAGCACCAGTGACAGGACAGTTGACTGGGATTTGTTGGTAGTTAACACCCAATCTGTGTCTGTGGGTGTCTGGGTAAGAGAACAATCTCGATTGCAAGACTGGGTCGGCAGATGGCTCCATGTATGGCACAGTGTGAGATGGAGAGAAAGCAACTTGCTCAATCTCGGCAAAGTAGTTCTTTGGGTTCTCGTTCAAGGTGAACTTACCGAATCTTCTCAATGGGAAGTCCTTTTGTGGCCAGACCTTGGTCAAGTCGAACACAGAGAAGTCAACTTGCTTGGCTTGCTCAGCAGTCATGGTTTGGATGTAACAGGTCCAAGATGGGTAGTTGCCCTTGGCAATCTCCTTGAACAAGTCCTCTTGAGCGTAGTCTGGGTTAGAACCGGCCAAAGAACCAGCCTCCTCGTTGGTGAGGGTCTTGAAACCTTGGTCACTCTTCAAGTGGACCTGGACGTAGTGCCATTCACCCTTCTTGTTCGACCACTTGTAGGTGTGGCCAGAGTAACCGTGCATCTCTCTGTAAGAACGAGGGGTACCACGGTCAGAGAACAAGATAACAACCTGGTGAGCAGACTCCTCGTTGTTGGTCAAGTAGTCCCAGAACATGTTGGCGTCCTTCAAGTGAGTCTCTGGGTTTCTCTTTTGGGTGTGGATAAAGTGAGGGAACTTGGTGGGGTCTCTGAGGAAAAACACGGGGGTGTTGTTGTAAACAAGGTCCAAGTTACCTTCCTCGGTGTACAACTTGACAGAGAAACCTCTTGGGTCTCTGGCAGTGTCGGCGGAACCGGACTCACCACCAACAGTGGAGAATCTGGTCACCAACTTGGTCTTCTTGCCGACAGTGTCCAAAAATGCCGAGCCACAAACGTCAGTGATGTCGTCAGTGACCTCGAAAACACCGTAAGCACCAGAACCCTTGGCGTGCACAACACGCTCAGGAATTCTCTCACGGTCAAAGTGAGCAAGAGTGTCAATCAAGTTGAAGTCTTGCAACAACAAGGGGCCGTGTTGGCCGACTCTTTGCGAGGCAAATGGGTTGGAAACGGGGCAACCGTTGGAAGTGGAGTAGACTGGAGCCATTTTTCAAAGTTTTGCTTGGTTTAATTCAAGTGAATTTGTTATGATACGAAAGAGAAATTTATGGCCTAGGGGAAGCGAATTGTGGTACTTTTATAGGTTGCTAGTCGAAATAATGCGGCTTACGGAGTGCCTTAAGGTCAGGCCGCTTGATTGCGGGGTGCAATCCAGACCTTTGCGGTTAGTAAGCCCTCTGAAATGAGCCAATCAAAGCGCGCGAGTTACTCACGGGGGTGTTGCTTGCAGGAAATCATGCGGTTTATGCGCGATACCTCCTCACGCATTGTTGCTTGATTCTGTTCAGCTGATGAACTCCGCGCTCAGGCCAGCCGAGGCCCCTATTGACATTTGTCAGATCTGCAATTGGGCTGTCTCAGCCCATAAACTTAGTAATAAGGCCGCATCTTAAGTATCTATAGACCATTACATGGGTTAAAAATATTTGCTTGGCTGCCATTGGCCCACTTCGTGTTTCTCTTTGGCAGTCAATTGCAGAAAGCTCTCTCATTACTTTTTTTTTATCTTTTTTTTTTTGGTTCATGGCTAATTTTGCCCTTGCCGAAAACCACATGTTTGCTTGCATTAAATTGGTGCGTGCGTAGATTGCCTGCCGTTGGATATTCGTGTATAGTAACACTCGGGGCTTATCTCTTATTACTCCTATGTATAATACGGATGATGGTTTTAAGCTAAACTTTCTTATTTAGAAAATAAAAGTTGAAATACATGAAATTAATGCTCAGGTGAATGTTATTGTTATTGTTAATGTTATTGTCTTAGTTAGTACCAGAAGCACATGCTTGCTCTGGTAATTTTCCGTAAATGGAAGGAATGCGCAATTCCGTAATCTAAGTGTCTCTAGCCAGGTAGTTGGGTCTTCCCCCGATATCTCCGACGCGGCTCACCCCTCGCCACAATTGTTGGAACTTGTAGGACTAGAAACTTGTATCAATTGTGTTGTCAATAGTTGATTTTTGGCAACAAGGCCTATAGCCTCAATTGTGACTTGAAGATGATGAATTCTGAAAGTATTTTTGAACTTAAAGTCCTTCTGAAAATCTCTAGATTGTTCTTTGACCAGTTTAGAGTGATAAAATGTAGGCATGTGCCGTACGATTTTGTAGCCGGATCATCCGAAAGATCAAAGTGCTACGACAAATTCTTGAGGAGGTGTTAATTTGCGCTCCTCACTTGGCAGCCATGCACAGACTCGCCGTGTGGACGTCTAGCTTTTCGTGGATTACTAACATCGCGACTTTTCAAAAGTCTAGAGAACACTTAATTTTGATTTGTCTCTAGGACAGATCATCGGACTTAATGTTAAAGCAATATTAGTTAATTAGGAAGTCAATCAAAAATGAGCGCGGAAGTTGCCGTTTTTGAAAACCGAAAGGATACCGCTCATCCCCACGTTCTCCTGGCAGAATTCTGCAAACAGGGGGTATTAGGGGGGATTCCACTGTCGTAAAAAGTTTTTTTCTTGTCATAATCAGATGTCCTTTCATTGGCCGTGAATCGCACCTTTATCACAAGGCAGTTTTCGTGCGCTTTTATTTGCTTTCTCTTTCGTTTTATGTTCTGAAAAGCGAATCGGCTTAGACTTGAGTGCAGCCTTCCTCGTTTAATTTTTCTACCTCATTCATTTCCCAAATGCAACTCGAAACTTGAAGGTTTACATAATATTGCGAGCTTACACACAATTAACCTCACACAGCTAACAAAAGAGTTTCCGTGTAAATCCTAGATACATAGTTTAAACAAGAAATGTTTCGGGAAACACACATGGCAAATAGTAACTAAGACGTTTCGATTTATTGTTACTTATCCATAATCCCATTATTGACGAGCATTAAGCGTTTCTCTCCACGCTTTGAACTCTTCCGTTAAAATGCCACCGTTTCTCAACTCCTTGTTTTCGTCACCCATGCACTCACTCAACATGAATGATCTTGAGCCCAGGTCATAGTCGATTTTATACACCTTCAGCTCGTCATTCACATCAACATTCTTCAAGATCCAGTCCAACACTGCGCCATACCATTTCAACGCATTCATGCACACAATCTTGGGCCCTGTTCTTCCCGGAATAGCATTATCCTTGATCAAGACCGGCACTTCTTCGGTATTGTACACCTCCACATCTTGCAACAAGTAATTGTCGTCTCTGAGTCCGTAAACAATACGCGTGATTCCTAAAAGAAAGCACTGAGCCCATGTTCTAAAGAGCTTTTTCTCGAACTGGAACGCTTGTTGTGGGGTTTCCACTAATCGGCTTGTTTTCAACTCCGCATAATGTGGAAGCACGTTTTCTGGCTCCTCCGGAAGATAGTCCCACACACAATCAACTTCACCAGCCAAAAGCGTCTTTACTTTCCCGATTCCAGAGCGCACCACACTAATATATTGCTCGTAGTTATTAACGACTTTCTTGTATCTCTTTTCGATTACATTTCGCGAGGTTTCTGCCCATGGTTGATTAAGCGTAGCCAAGGTCTCGAATTTGTAGCCGCCGTACTCACAAGTTTTCATGTGGTTTGCCTTGGTGGGATCACTTTTAAGCTGTTCCTCTTCCTCTGCGCGTCTTTTCAAATCCAAGGCATCATCGTTTTTGATATAGATTTGGCCATCGTAAGCCATCACATAGAGATGAATCTCACTGTTTAAATTATATGGCAAAGTAAGAAGTTTGGTCATCATACCACGGAAACTAATGATGTCGGTCTTCACTTTTTTACCGACTTTCTGTTCATATTGCTGAAGACTTTTAAGGAGCGCAGGGAAATTTGCCACATTTTCAGCATCAGGGATTTTCTTGAAAGTCTTGACTCCTCCTTGAAGACTCAAGTTTTTATCGACATACGCGTCGGGGAAATAGAAGTAATTGAGACTTTCCAGCTTAGACGTTTTTTCGTCTGCCTGCCACTCGCCATCGATGTTTCTCGAGAAACTGAAGAGCTCCTTCGGCTGTTTGAGGGCCGTTGTTTCCGCACGTGCCGCTAACGGGAGTGTCTTGTTCATTTTGTGTATGTAATATTAGTACGGTCTGCTTATAGGAATATTACTAGTGATGAGGTTTTCCCGGTCTTGGGTTTTTTGCGCGGTGCACTGCAAGCACTCCAACATTGGGTTTTGGTGGAGTCGGCTGCGAATGAACAATAACTATCGAGATAATATTTGTACTGAAGAATGAATTTAAGTATTGCTTGAAATGGTTGAAATCTTTGAATATCAATTTACTGAATGATGCTGATTTGTTGCGGATGGGGAGCAAAATTGATTTTTAAAGTATGTTTTTTATTTCTTTAATTAAATGATTTTTTGTTTGCCTGGATTAAATCGGTGCAAGAAAAGCTGTCTCAGTTCTGCAATTTTTTCCTTTTCCATAAAGATCCCCCAAAATCAGCAAATAAAACATATCTATCTTTAAACTTCAGAGTCTCAAGTCTATTACTTGAGAATAGATCCGTAATAATGGTTTCCTAGAAGTTTCAACCCCGCTACATTGAGCTGTTCATCTCGCATCTACATGGAAAATGTACATAACAGTCTTGGCTAATTAAATATGCGTAGTACATTGACTGTTTTTGGTTGAATTTTAAATAACTAGAAAAAGTAATCACTAGAGAGACTTTCTTTACAAAAGGATTGAAGGCCCGATAAGAAATAGGCATCGTGGCCTACTCCACTATGTCACGTGACCAACCCGAGACCAACTAACAAAACACAGAATTTGTCCTTCCATATAATAAAAAATTTGAGCATCACGCCCAAAATCATATTAAAGTAAAATTTCTATTTTTAATGCTGAAATATTCGATTTTGTGCAAACTGGCTTGAGATCACCCAAAATCACCATTTTCTTCAAATGAGCCACAGTCCGCGATGCGCACATTGGGCCATGCCGGTTTGATCTCGCGATAAGAAAAGAACAAATCAGGAAAGAAAAAAAAAAATTGTTCTACTTAGCACAAGCAAAACGCAGCATTCGTGCCCTGAGCAATAAATTGGGTGTTGATTGAGTAATAATTCTTAATAAAACAATTTAATTGCCTTAAATTCTTTCACATGGTCAAATTAGTTGCACATGTGGTGTTCTTGATTTTGCTAAGAGTATCGGCTCAAACCGAAGTTGGCGAAGACAAAGAAATAAATGAAGAAGTCTCACGAAGAATTCAGACCCCAGAAATAAAAAAGAATAGCTCTGTGGAACAAGATTATGGTATTCACGATATAAGCAATGCCTTGTCCAAATCTGAGGACATCGGCGTTTCGCTGATGAGCATTTTTATTGCAGAAGAAAGTTCCAGTTTCCAAGATGCGCCCTCAAAATCATCTACGCATAATTCAATTGAGCCAGGAAATTTGAAAGGGGAGATAGAACTGGAAGGTGGTGCTGACGCATCTTTTACTTTTACACCATCAATCATCACGGAAACAAGCAGCTCCTCTTTTCTCGCCAGTTCCGAGTTTTCAACAGAATCTGTATTTAACAATTCCGAGGACACGAGAGATATACTACCGGAGAAAGATTACAATCAAGACCAAGAAGCGGCGGGGTTATTTGGTAATGTTATCGAGGATTCTGGCTCTATAGCCTCATCCGACCCCATTCCACAGACAGACCCATATACGACCGCAACTTCAAACCCGCTTTTTCCGATAAAAACAGATCTTGAAAGTACAAGTAGTGCTTTTAATACCCACGTACATGATACAAATCAGAATTATTCAATCGCTTCTAATTTGATATTGTCGACCCTTTTCGAAGCCCCTGAAACTACTCAATCCACCAGTTTCGAGAAAGTGAGGCTATTGAGCAAAACCATGCATATACCAACGTCTCCAGAAACCAAAGAAACTGCTCAAGTCAGTGAAAATTTGTCTGATACACAATCTCATGCGTCTCCAATCTCAGATTTGCCGGGTCTCGCGCATGAGGAACCTTTATCTGGAAGCAGCGAAGCGGCTGTTGTTATTTCAAACATGTCAAGACAAAATCAAGGGGAGGAAAGGTATTCGGAAGAGGGAAAGTTTCTTTCGTTTGAGCAATGGAAGAAATTGAAGGAGGCAGGAAGCAAGCTCGAACTGTCGGAAGATAAAATCGAGGATTCGAGGGATAAAAAGCAGAACTCCAGTAATACTTGTTCCACATACACCCAACCTTCACCCGAGCCGGTTAACGCCACATTTGAAGATCAGGGGCGTGTTTATAAGGATAAGTTTAATTATGCATCCGTGGATTGTGCAGCAACGATTGTGAAGACTAATAGTGATGCGAAAGGTGCCTCTGCTATTTTGACGGAGGTCAAGGACTCGTATCTTTTGAACAAATGTTCTGCATCTAGCAAGTTTGTGGTGATTGAACTTTGTCAGGATATTTTAGTCAGCTCGGTGGTAATGGGAAATTATGAGCTTTTCAGTTCGATGTTTCGCACCGTCAAGTTTTCTGTTTCCGACCGGTTCCCCGTGACGAAAGGATGGCACGAGTTGGGCCAATTTGAGGCTCAAAATATCCGTGATACACAAACTTTCAACATAGAAAACCCTCTCATATGGGCACGCTACTTGAAAATCGAGATTGTCAGCCATTATGGAAACGAGTTCTACTGCCCTATTTCTTTGGTCCGTGTACATGGAAAAACGATGATGGAGGAGTTCAAGGATACGGACCAGAGTTCTGAAACTGCTTATTCGGAACCCTCCAAAATCCTGACACCAACGGAAGAGTATCTCAACAATTCTGCTCAATTTGATTCCGAGATTGAGGAATGTAAGGTTCTTACGCCATACTTGGCACTTAATGAGTTTTTGAAGGATTTAAACTCCACGGACAACTATTGTGATGTTCCGTTGGTATCAATTAATGTTTCCCAAACAACTACCGCAGAGCCCACCAATAACAAACCAACACAGGAGTCGATTTTCCAGAACATTGTGAAAAGATTGTCTCTATTGGAAACAAACGCCACATTGTCTTTATTGTACGTGGAAGAACAAAGCAAACTTCTTTCAGACGCGTTTTACAATTTGGAACATCGTCAGGTTCGAAAATTTGAGAACCTCTTGATCCATTTGAATGAAACGATGTATACTCAGGTGCTTTATTTGGAAAAGGCAGTGGAGAAAATCAAAACGGATTCCATTCGTCTTTTCCAGGCACAAAGCTCCATTTCACACACTTCGATCGATAGCTTGAGAATGGAAACGCTTTCTTTCTCCCGAGATATTTCCTTTTTGAGAAAAGTTGTAATTGCTGATACGCTAATCATACTTTCCTTGTTGATTTATGTGATTGTGACAAGGGAGACTTTATCAGTCGAGGAGTTGACGGAAAAGCAAAAACAGCAAAAGGAACCGTCGCCAATAACCGACGAACTGTCGATGATAAGACCGTTTTCACATCGCCGCAATAGGTCGAAAGCCCGGAGACGTAAGCATAAGTGAAGCCTGAACTAATAAATTTCTTTTAAACTATGTACATAGATGAAAGTCCTGATATTAACATCCATCTTAGAAGATAAAAACGAGGGCCGATCAAATGAACTGATCGTTTCCTTAGGTACCACCTATCGGTGTTTAATTTAAACGCGACTAATCACGTTGTATTGTTTGTCTGATGGGGCAAGTTTGATCCAAAGATTTTAGTCACGTCCTTCACCAAACTTTTTGTAGCCATCTCTGCCACCATCACGGTTTCCACCATAACGCTTGTTACCGCCCTCACGGTTTCCACCCCAACGATTGTTACCGCCTTCGCGATTTCCGCCCCAACGATTGTTTCCACCGTCACGGCTTCCACGGTCTCCTCCATAACGGTCTCCACCGTAGCGGTTTCCGCCCTCACGGTTGTTGGAGAAACGTCTAGAATTTCCTTCACCATCATCATTTCTTTGTCTTCCGTAGTCACCACCTCCGTAACTGTTGCTTCTCTCACGGTAGTTGTTGCCTCCAGTTCTTCTGTTACCAGAGAAACGGTCGCTTCCACCATAACGGTTAGATCTGGCGAATTGGTCTCTAACCAGACCCGCAGATCTGGCCTTTCTCTTGATCATGTTTGGATTGTCAACCTCAACGTAATCAGGCACAAGCGAACCAGGCAATCCCATATTGTTGAACATTCTGGTGGAAAGATAAATAGTGGCTTCCTCCTTGCCGATCAAGTTTCTGTAGAGATAAATAAGACTGCGAAGAAGAACGAATTTGTCCAACTTGTAGGATTCACCAACAGCAGACTGGAAACCCATGAGAGACTTCACGTAGTCGCCGGCTTCGTTCTCAGATACCTTGTTTTTCAAGAGCTCAGCACCTTCCTCGGTCAATTCGTAGTCGGTCTCAGAACTGAACTCGATGTGCTTTTGCACGTACAAGTCCTTGGTGAATTTGAGTTCAGCCTCCGACAAAAAGAGCGTGGCTCTTCCAGACTCTCCAGCTCTTCCAGTTCTACCGATCTTGTGGATGTAATCCTCGATATTTTGGGTAGTGGCCATTTGAATAACATCAGTGACACCTTTGAAGTCCAAACCTCTGGCAGCAACATCGGTACAGATCAAAACACCACGCTTGGTTTTCTTGAACTTGTCTGTGGTATGTCTTCTAGCACCTTGGGTCATTTTGCCGTGCAACAACCAAGTGTAAGGAAAACGTTCAGGGAGCAATTGTGCCAATAAACGGTGCATGAAATCAGCACCAACAACAGTGGGGAGGAAGAAAATAGCCTTGTAGTCCTCTCTCTGGATGTTCAGGAGAATTTCCTCAACAGCAGCAACGTGAGACTCATAGATACCTTGTGTTTTGACAAGACGCTGTTCAATATGCGTGTGCGACTCGGCCACACTGTCGTCAATACAGTTGATGTACTTGTAGTCATTGCCCATTTGCTTCTGAGCAAAACGAGTGACTCTATCGTTAGTGGTAGCACTGAACAATAACGTTCTCAAAGGAGGCTCAAAGTTTGGCGAGCGGAGACTTTTGATTTTGGCATCGATGGCGTTCAACTGGGCCTCGAAACCTTGGTCCAATAAACGATCGGCTTCATCATAAACACGGTACTCTAATTCATCGAAATGCTGCGCCCATCTGCGGTCCTCAAGATTGGCCAAAATACGGCCTGGAGTACCCACAATGATCTGGGGCACATCAGAACCCCAAGGACGTTTTCCAGGAGGCAAGCCTCCCGTCCAAAGTCTAACATCACACTTATTCTTAAGATGAGGGTTGTTAGTATTAAGACGACGGAAATCAGCGTGGATTTGTTGGGCCAAGTCTCTGGTGGGAGCAATAACAAGACATGACACGTTTCTTCTGCGGTGCTTGCTCTGATTGAAAATGTCCATCACGTGTTGCATCAATGGAATCACAAAACTGAACGTTTTACCGGTTCCGGTCTTGGCTCTGCATACCAAACCTTCTTCCTGCAAAAACGGAAGAATGGCCTTTTGTTGCACATCGGTAAACTCTCTAAAATTCAAAGAGTGCACTGCTTTTTTCAACCACTTATCGAAAGCTGGGTGTTCCATAAATTCCGGCAAGGTGATTTCCTCTTTGCCAAGCACCTCATAAAGATTGGGCCGGGCCACGGGTTTATGAGGTGGAAGATGGGCGAAAATGGTTGGCGTGGTCAGGAGACATCTTTTCAGAAGAAGAGATGCCTGCGGCTGAGACCGCTGCAAGGCCTTAAGAAAAAACATCCGAGAAAATTGGAAAATTTTAAGGGACTTTTTTTTGGTTTTGTTATAGAATAAAAGTGTTCCAACTGATGTTAATATATGAGAAATTTTCGCACCCACATAATATGGCGATGGCTCTATTTTCTCAGAATGGGATGTTCAGGTGTGCGCATCGGGCAGTTGCAAACAAAACATATTGAAAGCCTGGAAATCGAAAGGTGGAAACATCAGCGGGGAAAAAAAAAAAAAAAAAAAAATCAAAAACTATGATTAAAGATTTTGAGTTACTAAAATATTTGTACAATTATCAGGATATTTTATTTATATACTCAGATCTTGAACGAGCTCCTGAACTTCCCGCATCTGAATGAGTCGCGGTGGCGACAGTGTTGAAATCCGGGTTTTCGCGTTTCGTAGTCTGGGAACAACAATAAAAGGTTGGCAAACTTACACGTGACGAGGCACAAACGCAAATTATTGTTTACGTTTAATGTTGGTTTTCGTTTTCGTTGTTTGTTATGCAAGAAATTGAAAAATCTCCCAGGAATGACTCCAGATCTCGAGGATTGTAACCACCTCACGTGACCAAAGTAGAAGCAGACCAAATTAAGTCGTGCGAAGTTCATCCTCACTGAATCCCCCGCAACGACGTAATCTAAAAATACCAACCTCAACCTCTTTACTTCTAAACAAAGCTATTTCGAAATACATATAAATAAAATGAGCGAATACCAGCCCAATGCCGCGCCAGGACGCTCTTTCATCGAAAAAATCAATTCGAAGTTCTCTGGGTTATCGGTTTCCTCATCGTTACACCATCATTCAGACAAAGACGGTAGTTCTGAGGACGATACCTTGATCCATAAGGCGTTTGTAAATTTTTATGAATCGCGCGGAGAACCCTTTCCCGAATGGCTAGGCGTCAAGAGAAAGTCGAGCCGCAGCGGCAAGCATTCACAAACCCAGGTTTCTCTGGCGGTTTCACTGACAAATACCAACTCACAGTTCCAGCCAGTAAGAGCCGCGTATAATTCGGTGGACCTGTCTCCCAATCATAGCACCAATAACACAGGTGCCTCGTATAACAGGCAGAATTCTGTTCTGGGGTCAGAAGGCGAAGGAAAGTCGTATACTCGTCGTACAAACTCGAAGTTGCAGGCGTTATACAATAAATCAAGACAGCAATCAGTCACTGGATCCGGGTACTCTATGCTGAGCCAACAAAGCCAATATAGTCAATCGGGACAGCACACTCCTACTGCGCGAAGTACTTCCTCAAGCCAACGGATTAGGGAACGGGTCATGCAAGGAACTTCGTATAGCAACGAATCGTCCACGAGGCCCACATGGGGCAAACAATAGTGATGAATTGATATAGATAGTTAGGGAATGCTGGGCATTTTCTGGTCCATTGAAATAAAATTCAAGTATGGATATACCTCCGAATGGTAGTTTTATTCTATGACATAGAAAAACTCTTTATTTTTTGTTAATAAGTTTGCCGAAAGATTCCCGTACATCAAAACACCTACCCAGTTAGCAGGCGGTTAGAAAAGTCTCACATGAACCTCCCAATATTGCTGTGAGATACAGTGACTTAATGTAGTCACCCAACGGACTTGTCATATTTCAGTAGCTTTATTCTTGAGCCGCTTTTACAGTCAATGAGGCTGTTCTTCCCCTTCCTTTTACACCATTAAGCGAGCTTGAAATCACAAAGCTGCTTAATCTTCAAGATACCTCGAGCAAAAAGATTCGATGCAAAAAAGACGCTGTAACGAGACCATGCACAGCAGTGATCTAAGAAATTATGATTTAAAATCTGATGCTAGATAGATACCCAAGGTTTCAAATAGCTTGCGCCAAAAAAAAAAAAAAAAGAAAATCCATTCTGAAACCAACATATGGGCGAGTGACTGCCTCCGTTCCAAAACAAGTCAAAGAACAAAAAGAAACGTTCACATTCACTTCTCGCTCTGTTCCTTACACTTTTTCTCCCAGAAATCTCGAGCAGCCACAAACCAAGGCGCAAGATTCTGTTCGGGCGGAATACGCACCTTGATCACATTGAATCCGTCTGCACATATGTCCATGGGCCGATAATATGCGTAGTTAAGTTTCTCCTTCAACCGTTGGAGCTCATCTGAAGCGTTTTTTTCCTGCTCCATGCGAAACTGCTTGAGGTTTGCGTCGAGAGAAGCTCGGCGTGGAGAGGTCAGCACAGGCGTATACTGTGGGTCCCGGAAGCGGGTATTCGATGCCCGCACGTATCGAGATTCTACTGAAGATTGGCGCCTATGACGAGAGGCTGCAAATTGAGAAATATCAATACTGTTAGACCGTGTACCCGCAATACTGGGCCGGCGAAAATCAGGCAGCGTTCCAGGAGATGCCGATACATCACCTTTCCGTTGTTCTGCTAGGCGGAGCAAAGTGGCGGGGATCTGAGGCGATGCTGAAAGTAATTCATCATCCATGTCATCTTCATAATCACCCAAGGAGAAGGCGTCATCATCATCGAAAACAGCCGAATTCCCCTCGTCTACCGAGTTCCGCTGCAGGCGTACCGCTTGAACGTAATGTATAGGCAGCACCAGTGACAGTAGTTTTCTCGATACCGAAGTGAGGTTTTTACTCATGGCGGAAAATGGCGAATCAGAAACCGGGAAGTCGTCTTTGCGGCGGTGGTGATGATGATGATGCAGGGCATGTTCGATTTCATAAGGCACTAGTTCGAGCTGGACGAGTTCCAAAAACACCTCGACATTGTAGCTGATTTTACTGGCGTTTCCCGTATATATGCGATACTCATTGACTATCAGCGTAAAGTTCCATTTCTGGATCTTGCGCAATATCCCCACAAGCGCCAGCAGCGAGTCTACTATAAGCACCGGGTGTTTTGTACGGTCGAGCAAAATCTCGACGGCAGCCACTAGCAAGTTTTTCTCGATAATCATCCACAGGTCATTTTTACCCCCTGAATCCCGTTCTAACAGCACCAATTCGGGACCCGAGCCATTGAAATCTATGGGGAACACGCCCTGCGTACTTATACTATTGTCCTTTTTATCTTGTGCCGTTTCTTGGCCCGAAGAGCCCGTGTTTTGGTGGTTTGAGATTTTGAGACCACCGAGATTATACAAATCCACGTGATTTTCTTGGAGAAACAGTTTAAGTGTACGAGGCGGTTTCGCCACATCGAGAAGAACCAACAGTTTAAGCTGGAGCGTTTCTAAAAACGGAAGATGGTCTGCCTCGAGTTTCGAACACCGGTAAAAGCCGGGTTCAACCATGCCAAAGTTGTCTGGTGGAATAAGCATGGTGGATTTGATAGTATGATAATTATCCTCTTTTCCCGATTATTCTTGCTTTTGTGATTTTGGTTATTTTGTAGTATTTTCAAAAGCAATGTGTACTATGTAAGAAAAGAATATCAATGGATTCCAACTAACGTCTGTACAAAGAAAGATAACTACTGTTTGTGGAATTTCTGCTAAATGTTTGAATACGCCTTAACGTGGTTGGTCAGCGCACGCCTGTCAGATCTGATGTGCGCATGGCGGGGGACTTAAAATTTGGGTGCGTATTTAGATTTTAGACAAAGCTTCACACGTTTTATTTAGTCATGAGTATCACTCATTTAAAATCTTCAAATGTAAAGAGAATTTCACTCGAAAATCACTAATTAATATTTTTTTTTCTAAATAAAACACGCTAATTGTTTCTACCTAACCGCTAGTGGTGAGGGTGTCAGGGATTCCGTCGTATTCGCCGTAGCCCAGCACAAGGTTCATGTTTTGCAAACATTGGGTGGCAGCACCTTTAAGCAAGTTATCGATAGTGGCCACAACCACAACTCTGTCTTCAGCAGAGTTGACAGCAAAACCACCAACAACCACACCGTGCTTGCCGCTGATGTCCTTGACTTCAGGAGCCTCGCCGCTCATGGCCACCAATTGCTCGTTCTCGTACTTGTCTCTGTAAATACCGCGAATGTCTCTGGCGGTCAAGGATTTGGGCTTGATTGGAATCGAGACCGTGGCCGAAATACCTTGGAACCATTGGGCCACATGGGGGATAAATGCCACATCGAGCCCGAGCTGGTTGCTGACTTCTTTCTCGTGAATGTGGTCGGTCAACGAATAAGGAATCAAGTTGTTGCTCAAGTACTTGAGGTCGTTCTTCTTAGAGGGCTTTGTGCCGGCACCCGAGTATCCTGATACCCCAAACACGGTGGGTGTGCCGGCAATGTATTCCTTAAGTGGGGCAATGGCCACCTGGGCGGCAGTTGCATAACAACCAGGGTTCGAGACTTTCTTGGCTGAAGCAATTTTCTGGCGGTCTCCCAATTCGGGCAAGCCGTATGCCCATTCACCTGTAGTGTCAAATCTGTAGTCAGCAGACAAGTCCACGATTTTAGATTGTGAGCCTTCAACAGACTCAATAGCCTCCACAAATGGCTTGCACACACCATTGGGCAAAGCCATGACCCAAATGTCAATCTCGTTGTTCTTCTCCAACTCAAGAATATCTTCGGTCTGCAAGTTGGAGTAGACGATATTGGCCTTGTTGTAACCTTGCAATTTCTGACCGTTAAGTTCACGTGACGAAACAAGCGCCAACTCGAAGTATGGATGGTTATCAATCAAGGAAATCAAGTTTTGGCCAGTGTAGCCTCTAGCTCCAATCAATCCGACCTTCGACTTCTTGGTCGAAGTGCCTTGTCTGATAGGAGGGTTGACTGTATTTCCAGAAGCACGACGAACAGCAGAAGTATGGAAACCACGTGCTTGCTTAGCGGCCGAGAAAACACCGCTTTCGGTGGCCGAAGACAACGAAGAACCCACAGAGGCAACGTCAAATTGCTTAATCAACTTACCGATTTCGGCAGTTTCCAAACCGTACCAGAACAAAACCTCGCCGTTTTTGGCGAAAGAGCCATCGGCCTTGGAGAAGTACCATGACAAATTGGCGTCGTTTTCGTTGACGGTCCAGAACAAAGACTTGTAATCTTTCTTGATGGCACTGAAAATGTTATCGGTGACATTGTTCAACCAGCCAGTACGAGAGGACAAGAACTTGTCCAACTTAGGAACAGAAATATTAGGTTTTGAGTTTTCCACCACAATTGCCAAAACTTCAAGTGGCGCATCACCATATGACTTGAAAGTGGCTGTCTCCAAGTGCTTCAAATAAGAAGCAACGCTCAATTTTCCACTCTTGATTTCTGGGTCTCTCAAAAGGGCTGAACGCAACAAGTCAGAGTTGTTGAAGTCGCTCAACTTGTTTCTGTTGATAAGCTTGTATCCTCTTCTGACCAAGGTACCGGCACCAGAATCGGTGAACAACTCTTTTTGCAAGTCGTGCACGTCAATAATGGCCACGGAAGAAGATCTAGGCAAATGTTGCAACAAGTCGTGAATCTCCTTGATCTTCAACTTGGTACCGTACTTTACCCAAGGCTCCTTCAACAAGTCCTCATACTCCTCATCCAAGTTGATCGCAGAGATGATATCTCCGGTTTCTCCGTGAACGAGTCCACCCTTTTCGTTCAAGTAGACGATTTTCAAGGGCTCGAATTCACGGGCCAATTCCGAGGCGGCAACATCGGCATTCACATTCAACAACTGGCCCGAAGGAGTCTCGGCCAAAGAGGTCAAAATAGGTAAGTAGCCGGCCTCAATTGCCAGTTCCACGGGCAGTTTGCTGACACCATTAATCTTACCCACCAACTGGTATTTTTCCTTGTCCAAGTAGTCTGCGGAAAAGACTCCAGCGGTAATTGGTCTAGCGTGCACACCCATTTTTTCCAAGGCAGTGACCAAACGCAAGTTTTGCTCCAAGAAACACTTGCGCACCACCTCCATGGTTTTGGGATTTGTGACTCTAATACCATCGATATACTCGGGCTCCACACCTTCAACCTCTAACAATTCGTTGATTTGTGGACCCGTTCCGTGCAAAACAATTGGGTACAAGCCCACATGGTACAAAAACGCAAGACACGAGGCCAATTCAGGAAGTTGGTGCGTGATAATGGCACCTCCCACTTTAATGACGGCAAACTGCTGCGAAGACACCGAAGTGAAGTATTTAAGGTACTGCTCCACCTCGCGTTTCGAGCCAATATTGTTTAAAAGCTGCACCACAGTAGACCGAGTAGAAGCTTTTGGAGGAACGGCACTAAAAGCCCTCTTGGGCATTTTTGATGCTGCGTTGCTGGTAGTAAGGGCCCCACAAGATACCATCACACGAGGCATTCTCATGGCCCTTTTCGAGAGCGAGAGTGCTGTTTGTCTAGCCAACATATTTGATTTTTGACTTGTTCTATTTCTTCTGTTCTTTTTATCTTTTTTTTTTTTTTTTCTCTCTTTTTCTTTTACTAATCCTTTCTGGAAAACTGGATTGTTCGGCGAGAGGTAAGTATAACGTGGTTATACAAATAATTTCCTTATAAGTTCAGGTACTCACAACGAAAAAAAAGAGAAGGAAAAAGACAGATATCCGAGTCGAAGAGAGAAGAAAAGACAAAAAAAAAAAAGTTGCACTCTTCCAACTTATTATCAGATTCGATCTTGGTGCACGGGTGCAAGTCTACCCCGGCTGAGCCAATTAGAGTAACTAATGGGCGTAAGCGCGGTACAAGATCAATTGGGAAATGTCCGTGTGCACACCCGCCCCACTACTGGAAAAAGTGACTCATCGGCGGTGCAAGCATCGGTGAAAAATTTTCTTCAAGGAGTCGAAATTAGTAATTTGCAACGGGGGGTAATTCCTCATTTTTTTTGACTTCCGATTTGTTCTCTGAACTCCAAAATAGTCTTATGTAATTTTCCGAAACGCCAATCCTGAGCCCTGTCTTCAACACGTGACATTCCCTAGTGTGAGATAATGACGGCATGCATTTGAGCGATTTTTTTATTTTTTTTGGTGCGGACGAGGTATATGTCACAGCAGTTTCGTAACCTTTGTTTATATATTTTGAGGTATTTTTTTTCCTTTCATTTTTAAAATTGAGGGATTTTCGCCATCCGCTAATTTGGGCAATTGTGGGCTGATTTTGTAAAATAAATTGGTGGCAGGAAGGTGAGTTGCAATCGTCCTTGTCCATGCGGTACTGTCAAACAAGCATGTTAACAGTTATGGCACATTTACGCGGCATCTGTCACGTACAACAAAATTACCTCTGTGGGATGAACATTCTTTTTTTTGATGGATTTTGGGTAGCTTGACTTAAATGTAGCAAAGAAATATCACGTATTCAAGTGAGGTTTCTTCTTCCCTCATTTTTTAGAAGAACGGAAATGTTTTTAAGTGAGGTGATATCTGACCCGAGCTAAAGATATTGCTGAGAAGCCCAATTATTCGATAATTTTTGCAATATCAATTTTGAGGACATACAATCTTCGGTTTGGCAAACCATATAGAACTCAAAATCATATACGATCTCCTTGTAGAGATCAACTTAGAAAGATTAATTGCAAAGTCGTACGGAGAACATCGAGACAGATTAATAGAGCCCAATACCAGTATACCAACTACAACTTATAGATTATTTGTTTACTCTCCAAAATTAATGGAGACTCACCTGGATATTGTATGCTATAGCAGTCCTGCGGGACTGCCCATGTATTGAAATAAATATGCTAGTATATAATAATGCTAAAGGATGGGCACTGGTTACAACAAAATCAGCGCCTCTTTTTCCAGAGCTTCCCAAGAATCGAAGGACTCGAGTGGGTCTCTGGAACTGCACTGGAATGAGGTCTTTGAATCACATCTTCCAGATGCGTATGCATATGCGACAAGGGCGAGACTTCTCTTGAAGGAGTCAGCGGGTGTGCTGGGGATTGGGGTGCCGAACTATACGCACGAGCAACACCACCTGAATTAGAGCCCTGATGCTTGAAATGAGTAAATATGCTATTGAGAGGACTGCTGCTGGTGACATCACTCGAACTTGCGCCGTGGCTCGATAATGACAGAAGAAATTTCGATCTTTTCTTGTGTGGGACTGGGGCCACGGGGATATTAGAAGACACCTGTTTGGTAGATGTGCCTGGAGTAGAGTTGGCCGAGTTGGTACGTGAACCAGAAGAAGAAGATGACGAAGAAGAAGGGGTCTGTAGTTTGCGAGGAACTGGCAGGTTTTGTGAACATGTGGGCGAGCATCCACTAGAAGTACAAGCACACGAATATCCACACCCAGAACCGGCACAACAGTTATGCAGCATCATCTTGGTGAAAGGATGGTATGTGTTTTCGTGAATAAGCTGCATGACCTCTGTTTTTGCCGCTAGAAGCACGTGCGGACTATGTGGCGGCGTCTCGTTTCGATGACAGTCCATTATCGCACGATACGTCTTATTAGAGAGGTTGATCTGAGCTTCGGCCCTTTCCTCAACATACATGCCAATGATAAACAGCCACTGGTCTGTAAGAAGCGTGGCAGTTTCCGTATCCGCACTACTGGATGTTGGAGAGTCGTCGATATGCAACACCAGTCCACCGGTTTCCAGTTCTAGGTCCAGATCCAGGTCCTGTGATAGTTGCTGGTGAGAGAAATTAGTCCATGGATCGCTATGGTCTGGCGCTGGCTCGTCGAAATCAAGAGCAAACGGGACGCCGGTGGAAGATGCGATAGAAACGTTACTTTGGCTTTTCACCGACGCTCTACGCAAATGCCTGCCCATAGATGGAGTAGGATATGGCAATCTATCGATAAATTGCTCGAGCGAGCGATCCACCAAACTGGAAGAAAGAGCCTTGGGGGCAGCTGGGCGTTGTGCAATAGGCAGAAGTCTTTCATAAAAGTACTCGTAGCGGAATATCTCAATAAGAAACGCTAGGTTTTCCTGACTATGGCATTCGGCAAGATATTTCTGAAACTTCTGAGCATATTCAAGACGTGGCGCACTAAGCGCATGAGAGTCCATCGTACTTTGGAAACAGTCATTAATGAGAGCCTCCAACAGCCGGGGCAAATCCATCGATTCGGGCCCTTTTGTGGTTTGTGCTGGGGCCATATGCTGGCCTAATATTGGGGCCGGGCATGCAATAGACATGTGAGCAGAGTGTTCCCGGAAACGGGGGCGTTCTTATGATTTTCTTTTTATTTAGTTTAGTCTTTGAAAAAAAGAACCGGGGTTTGAAATGTTTAAGGAACAATAAGTTTTTTTTTTTTTCTTTTTTTTTTTCAGTCAGTGTTGATGTTTAAACTATTTTGTCAAGCACGCAATATAGTGGGCTGCGATGGGTGATGCCAGCCTGGGGTTCGCCGCGACTTTCCGGATTTAACAGACGGAGTCAGGGCTTCGAGCAGCGTAAAGTAGCAATGAAGCGAGAAGGGCAAAAAGTGGGGGCGCTCGCTGGGGAATACAGACTGCTTATGTATGTTTTCCTCACACAAAATTCAAAGAATGATAAGTGGTTTGATGATCACGATAGGAAGAAAATGGTGTCGGACCAAACAAAAAAAAAATAGAAAAAGATCTAAAAGAAAAAGCAATATGAAACGGTCGCCCCGAAAACGGGGCAAAAAAAGAAAAAGTACAACAACAAGTGACTGCGTGTTCGTAAAGCAATCTTCGTTGGTGCATGCATGAACATACAGGAAAGCCACACTGTGGGTAACAGCGGGTATCCCCCATGGTCTGTGCGGCTCTACTTCTTCATTTCATTTTAATTTAAATTCTGAGCCTTGAATTGGCTTTAGAGACATAAAAGAAAAAAGTAGAGTGGGAAAAGTACTTTTTGTCTAGTTACAGTATACTATTTGCCTCATCTCACCTGACGCAGAGAAACGCGAATTCAATCTTTCAAAAATTTCTTTTTTTTGTCCCGTGGGGGAAGTTAACAATAACCGAGACGCTGCGCATTGATTCGATGCAGATTAGCTCAAGCGGTTCCAGCCAGCGCCCCCATTCCGAAGAAACTTTTATAACTTCAAAATACCACATTCTCTATATACATCCGCAAGTTTAGGAAGTTCTTCCGAAGATTTAAAGTTTTATTAGTTTATAAGATCCTAACTTAGAAGTTAATCAGCACCTTAAAATTTATTTTCCATATTTTACCCGGGTAAACCTGCCCTGTTATTTTTTTCTGTTGAGATTGCCTTTTGGTGATGCGCCAATCTGCCGCAATCAATTCTCGGAATATAGGAAAACAACCGAGCCGAGGATTCACTCGGCCGCCGCCGAGCTTTGTAAAGCTCCATTATGAACTGATTTTTTTTAATTTTTTTTTTTGTAACGTTACATTTCTTCCAAGACACACAAATGTTTTCGCCGTAATTGTTTCACACTGGCTTTGAAGAAAAATTTTTTCGAGGGAAAAGCGCATTTCTAGAGGCTGAAACAGGCTAAGCTGAAGGTTGGCGTCACAAGAGCGCATTCGGGTTACGGGAATTTGTTCAGGCCCACGTGCGTTGAGTACCTTCGAAGGAGGGAAAGTATAGACGAGCACGCCTTGGCGGAAGCAGTTTTTCAATCGTCTAGTTGGTAGTTCCGCGAATGTTGCGGGAGGATGCGCGTGGGGGTCCCAAGCTGAAATCGCAGGGTAACTATTTGGGTTGCACAGTAATTTGAAGTAAAGGAGACGTTTAAAGATAATTAGAATTAGAATTTTTTTTTTTTTTTGCAATATCAAAAATAAGAGGCCTGAGACTGCACTTAGCAAATCGAAAATTGTAACACCATAACGACCCCAGATGTTTCAGCAAAGCCTAGCTCACAGTGTAAAAGCCACTTTCAATGAGGCGATGTTTTTTTTGTGTTGGTAGCGTTTTGCCGTGAGTGAGTGAGTGAGCGAGACGACCGTTGTGGGCAGATGCTTTTTGTTTTTTTTCTTTTCTCATTCTTTTTTTTTTTTGTTCGAGTGTGACTACCATTGTGCGATGACTCGTCGCAGGCGATGACTATCCAGAAGTACGGGTGACTCACTGACCACAAGTGACTCTTTTTTTTTTCTTCGTTTCTCGCCCACTGGTCGCGTGCGCCCCCACGCGCCTGCAGCGAGATCCGACTTAGCAACACCATGCAGCAGCAGTACATGGCGTGATTAAGCGTGGGCTGGATTCATCAAAATTCGGGAAAGACAAAGGCCTGGGTTCAACTTTTTCTTGAACTCTTGGCACATTCCTTTATGGAAAAATAAAAAATGTTTTTTTTTTTCTCACTGCTCTAAGGATGTTTGTGGCATATGAAACTTGTAAATTGAGCGTGAAAGAGCCACTTTATAACGTGTGTGGGCTTGCAACCATATGATTGCGTGGTATAAAAGGTGTAGAAACAACTATCTAAGGTTTGTAAACCAATGAAGAGCTTTTTGAAGTTCAAATTACGTTTTCCTGGGTATAAAAACAGGGCCCGCATTATAAAATCATAATTTGGCGGGTGAATTCTGTAGCCGAATTTAAAGCGGGCCGTTCCAAAAATAGACCAGTCACACGCAGTAATTCTGTCCCATTGTGTAATTGCGAATCTACCCAGGCAATATGGGAATGAATCTGGCAACGAAAACCCATTTACGAAAGTTAGGAAAGTCAAGTTTTTTTGCGAATCTTATATTCTACGATTTTGTAGAATTCATCAGTCAGGTAGATATATGCCGAGTGCCTGTTTCAATTGAATGATGGTTGACCTTGAAGAATACGTGTCATGATAAAAGAGGACCTTGAAGAAGAATGAACAAAAAGAGATTTAAAAGAAAATAAGGAGAATTGTGAAAAGACTTCAAGTCTGAATTAATTCCAGGTTCAGGATTGAATGTCAAATACTTTTCAATATATACCTAGTCGCACTGCCGGGAAAAGAATGGATTTTTTTTTTCCTCGTTGACATCGATCTGCTCGCTATCGATTCCATCAAACTTCATGGATTCATGCATGATTTGACGCTGCCTCGAAAACATCAAGGGACAAAATTTCTGACTTTCTTTATTCTTTGTCTTATTCTCAAATCCTGTTTTTCATATATTCTTTAAAAGGAAGGATTTCCTAAACTTAGGAATTATATTCAAGTCTTCTAATATAAAATTAATTTTTCGTCAACGTGACCTGCCAAGTTTTGGCCTCGCTCCGAATCGGAGCTAAAACACGGGGCCTCCTGCATTGCTCGTACGATCGTCTCTCCCCAATAAGTCTTCGAAAAAAAGAGGCATACTAAATTTTCTTTTACGAAGGGTACAAAAATCTTGGAATTCTTTTAGATCATACTTCAATTTCACAAAGCAGTGAATCATTTTTTGAATTTCATTCTATATATTCAAATATTTCTCAGCATTGTAGATTGAATCGTGCAAGAAGGCTGGGAGCCTGGAACCAGGGAATCCTCAAAAACATCTGTCCTGCAGATAGCCATACAAACCCGATAAGACGGGAATACCCCATAGTCAGATGGAACGGGGCATCTCTCCACTACATTTATAAATACTTCCAACACGCACCAGTCGATTAATTAGCACATTATTTATTTGAGAATTTAACAACTTTTTTAAATTGCTTCAAACAAGTAAATTCCATATTTTCTTCGTTTCCAGCATGTTTTGCCGGACTTCTCAAGCCACACTTTCCAAGTTCAAGTTTCTTACTGTGGATGCACAAAAAATCACCAGAATCACCTCAACCACCCTGCAAAAGTCTGTTTTGTTCCGAAAAGACTTTTCTTACACCTCTCGCCTTCAAGCGACTTTGAATTCCCAATATGAGCAGATTCCAGAATACCTCAAAATTCACATGTTCACGCCAGAATTGGAAATCATTAGGTACGATGAACTCCGTGGCCCATTTAAAGACTTTCTGAGTGACTTTATAATAAGCCATCTTGAAAAACGTGCAAATGAAATTCGGCTCGAAATGGAAAACTCGAATCCTACTTCAAGACTTAATAATGATAATGTCGTGCGCTTTATGAAAGTTTTGTCACGTCTTAAGCAATTATTTGGCTTAAACGGCGGTAACACTGAGGTCTTGGATGCGGTGCTTCATTCTCAGTCAACTTTGAATGCATTTGAGGCAAAATTGGCGGCTAAAAAACGGGCCAAACAGGCAAAAAATTCCGTTCCACATTTGAAAAGGGGCGTAGGCGCTTCGGAATCCTATACTCAAATCCCAGAATCTCTTGGGATCCATGAATTTGCTGAGGAATTGAGACTTTTCAAAACTTTTGACCTAAAAAAGGATTTTTCTAATGTTCTGGCTCAAGAACTACTTGCTTCCATGGAGAACAGTCTAAAGCAAGTTTTTGACGAGAAATCACTGCAAGAAAAGAAACAGTCAATCAACAATCAAAACCTAGCTAGGTATTTTCAACTTTTTCCCAAACTTCAAATATTACTAGCATGGAACAATGGTGCCACTGGTGTTTTAGATACACTTATTGATTCACAAAGGGTGTTTGAACTCGTAGATGCGAGAATTAATTCCAGACTGTTGCTGCAGAAGAAAACTGATTCGAAGGATGATGCAAACCACAATTATCTTGCATATAGACAGGTACCCGAAGATGCATTTTTGGAAGAATATTGTGATGAACTTCAAGAAATAAGGCTAAAACTTGATAAGCACTTTGCTGAAGTATCAAGTGCCCAGATTTTGCAAAACGTCAGTGAGTTGGCTGACGCAAATTCGGGGTCTGAGAAGGGAGTTTTGTTTCGGAAACTTTATCGAAATCTCGCCATGCTTTTCAAGCACAATCATGATCAGACATTTGTATTAGATAGTGTCTTAGTAAATCGTGCTGCTTTCGACCGATTTGAATCTCGATTAAGCCAGGAACCGAAACCAGTGGCGACGGATTACCGAGGTGCAGACCATGTTATTTCTCTTCTCAATAGTGAAAATGGCGCTGTGAATTTCGAAGAAGGATTGTTCAGAGATAAAGAGCGCACTTTTCAATCTGCACTTGCTCAGGCAATGAGCAAAGAAGAAAAGCAAATTTTCGAGAAAGACCCTAGAGAATATGAGGAGATCGTTAACTTGACATCAGATAAGATCCGCAATAATTACCATCGGTCACCAGAAGTTCACAGCTCGAGAAAAGTGAAGAAAGAGGAGATAGAAAAGTATCTCAAGAAAAGCAAAGCCAAGAAAGACATTGCAGAGGAAACTAAATGGCGCGAGCAGAAAGCTTTTGAGTGGAGTGCTTCGTTCTATAATAATCATCGGTCTTTCAAAGCCCATAATTTCTTTGATCCCATTTTGGACAGAAACTCCAAGACCACCAATTTCCCAATGTTCCCCGGGACGGAGGACAATAATGAGTATCTCATTCTTACTTCCACCGGACAAACATCGCGTGTGAAGGGCAATCCACTTGGAATGAGTCATGTTCCCGAAGACATGATTGGCATTTTCCAAGCCCTTTCGGCAGAGGACTTGAGAAAGTTTCTGAAGAATGTCGAAAAGTTGCGGAAGAAGGGCTGGCGGCTTATTGGTTCAGGTAAGAGTAAAGGTATGCTTGTATTGAGCAGAGAGGCTAGCACGATTGGTTCGATGGTACGCAAGGCCATCAAACTTGCAGTATTAACTTGCGGCGTGTGTTTTGGCACTTTACTCACTCTCAACTGGATGATTGATGAGAATACGAGTACAGTTCGTGGATCTACAGATGTGGTTGAAGAAGAACTGGAAAGTGAAAGAAAGGCCGATCAAACCTTGTCAAACGAGCAACAATCTGCCAAGAATTTGTGGCACAAGTTGCTCTGGAAGTAGCTACAACGATTGAATTTCCCATGTTAGGTGTGTATACTAATGAAAAAACAAGCAGACCAAAGCTCTATATAAACCTCCCATCTATATTATAATTTATTCGTAAAGGGCAATAAAAAAAAAGCCTCATCTAATCCATAGCATCAGGGTTAGTTTGGGGCTTTTCCGTCACCAAAGTAAATTTCCATGCCGAAACCGCACCACTGGTTCCATTCCAGTTGCGGACTCTACGGGTGGTTTCTTCATCAGTAAGATCCGGCATGCGGAATCCGGTCACAAACAAGTGCTGGTCGTGTTTGCGTTTTTCAATCATGATCTGGTGTCTGTTGGTCATGGGTCTGCCCGGTCTTCTATCCTTCTCCATCTGTGCGATCTCATCGTCATTTCTAGAAATATATGCATTTAAAAGCACCCTCATTTCGTCCATTTGATACTGTGTTTTCTCGGGCTCCTCAGCAATGGTTTCTTGCAAGTGAAGATAAAAAAGAAGCTCGTGGTTTTTTTGCTCGGCATATTGCGCTTTTTTAGCCTTGATTTTGTAATCTCTTTCCGTGGCTCTGTTGAGTTGTTTGAATTTTCTACCTTTAACATGAAGAGACCCTGAAGACTGCTTTGCAAGTTTTTTCAGCACTTTGCTGAGCGATTTGATAAGTGGCATATTTTGGTTGTTAAATTAATTAATTTCCTGGTTATGATAAAATTTTCCCTGAGAATTCGGACTTTCACAGGATTTCTGATTTATTTGTAGTGTGGTCAATTGTTCAAAGTAAAGAAATCGAGTAGACTGAGAGATGAGCTCCGCGATGAGATGTGCGATAAGCTGAGACAGGGAAATGCGGTTGAGGTTATTTCCGAAAAAAAACAATAAAAAGGCTGCAAGGAAAATAGAAAAAAAAAAAAATTCTAAGGTAAAGTAAAAAGTTAGAATCCTAAGCATTAATTTTTAAAAATATAGAGTTTCTATAAATGATTCGATATGTACAATAAAGCTATTTGGTAAGATTGGTGCTTTGAAGCGGTTTTCTAATTAGTTAGCGCACGTGACTTATGTATATAGACATTCAGGCCCCATTTATCGAACATTATTGCTGTCAAACGTACAGGGTGAAATCGAGGGATATACTTGAAGGAAGTAGAAGAGAAAATATTTGAAATAAGACTATGGAAGCGGGCAGTTTTCTTGAAAGGATCACCTAACCGACACTAGCCTTTATGTGTAATCTTGTAGAAACACAATGCTTCGAAATCAGCACCGTGCTAATGCAAAAAAAAAACATAACCAGGAAAGATTAAGAAAATCAAAAAGGAAATAATCTCAGTAGAATCAGAAAAAATGGAATCATACTTTCAAAAGCCTAGGATCCTCCTATTCTGCCTACCCACTCTGCTCTACGAAGGCCAACAATTGATATTTCTTCTATACAAAGGAGAAGAAAGTTTTATGAGGGAAAAAGTATCTAGAAACAGAAATGAAAATTAGACTGAAAAAAAAAGCTTTTTATTAAGTTAAGTATGAGTGTTTAAGTTCGCCGATTTTCTCGTGTCCTAATTTAATCCAAGCCTTGGATGAATCCACTTTAATAAAGCGCGGTGACAAGGACAAAGTAGAAAACAAAAAAAGTAAAAAGATGCAAAAATGTACCAGAAATAACAATATTTTATCTGATCTAGAACCATCATATTTATAGAAAAAACTGAAATATAAAAATACAACAGACCTTTATTTCCATAAAAAAAACTATTCACCTGAACTGGTTCTCCACAAAACTCCTGTTTCCCCTGACATCCGAGGCCTCGAGAGTCGTCTCGCACCCAAAAAAGCGCCAGCGAAAAATTTCCTCCACACTAGAAACTTCCCTCAATCTCACACGACTCACGGCGTTCACAGCACAGCAAAAAAAAAAAAAAAAGAAAAAAACCACTTAACCGCTAGGTCAAAACCATTATACACACAAAAATAACACAAAATGCCAAAGTACACCGAAGAGCAATTGTTGGAGGCCAGAGAGCACGCCTATACCCCTAAGCCCGACGTTTTGGACGCGTTCAGCAAATTGGTGGAGTCTGTGCGTGAGCACGTGGCCAACGAAAGAAGAGTCAAAATCACCAACGGTGACTCGTACATTGACGAGCACGGCAACGAGCGCTCGTACAGCCATTTCAACAGAAGAAGACCATCGCGTGGCACTGGCGCCAAGCCAAACTTGAGAAAAAAGTCCGAGACCACTGTGGACGAAGATGGCTGGGAAACTTATGTCAAGCCTAGAAAGTCATTTGGCGGCGACGAACATGGTGACGAAAGATCCAACTTCAGAGACCTGTTCAAGGACACCGCTGTGCGCGTGAGACCAAACAACAAGAACTTGGGCTCTTCAAAGGCCGTCGACCCTAGAGACGCTATTGCCGACAAGCAAACCCACACCTTTAATGCGTTCGAGGCCTTGGGCGATGAAGACGACGAGTAATTGTAAGTATAAATGTTATAAACGTATTTCAAGTATTTTTTCCCCTTTGTTTTTACTGTAGTGCGCTGTTTTGTTTTGTTTTTTCCCTGTTTTCCTATTCCTATAAAACGTGCTTGTTCTATGGTTCCCTTGGTGAAAGCGTGTTATAACTTACCGTAGTATCTATTCAGTTAAGTGTCCATGTAAATCTTTAAACCACTATATCACTGTCATCTTCGATCTTAAGATCGTCAAGAATTGACATCACGTCGGTGGTATACAGTTGTTTGTGAAGAATGGAACGCGCAGAGCTAACGTCACCTCCGTTTGAAAAGGGAAACTTGCTCAGGCCAGCTGTACTTCCATTCACGCTATGCTTAAGATCCTCCACTTTCGGCATAGCGAACCGTTTGTAATTGTGTGGCTCTTGAAACCCTTTATGTGTATGCTGAGTTACGTGTGTTATTTGACTTGTATCGGGTGTGGGGTTGTCACTTGGCTTGCCGTTACCATTGCCATTTGCGTGTCCTGAATGAAGACCAGAATAAATTGATGAGATATCGTTTGCCGTGCCCAATCCGTATCTGCCATTCGGATGAGGCATGTTTGATGAAAAAGACGCACCGTCATATTCAAATGTTTCTTTTGCATTGAATTTACTTTTCAACAAATTGTGGGTTTCTCCGTTCTCAAACTCTATCAATATCGTGTTCGAGGAAACTAGCCATTTCTTGAGCGGCGTGTCAGCAAAGAATCTTTCAATCAGACCGATACTAACTTGATTGTCGAACAAGTTCTCTTGAGAGAGAGGACTAGAATCCACAAGCTTCTGGTCCCAAAGCTCGGGGCTGCGTCTCTGAACATCGTGATGAATCGATGCACTCAAGCTCAGCCACGAAAGGTCTTCACCCAAAAGATCTTGGTATTTTTCATTTACCGTTGAGATAGTGGAGATCAATAGAAAATAAGCAAAGAGATCCTTGGTGATGGCAGCAGCGGAGTTCGATAGTTTCTGGAGTTGCCAAGACCCGAAGAATTGTAAAAAGTTATGAGCAAAATTAATACCGGTAACATTACCAATCTGTGCCACGATATTGCACAAAGCTTTGGCTGCTGAAGGTACGAAGAAGTCTTCGTCAAAATAATCGCCGCAATGCGAAAGCAATATGTAGAGCGTGTTGCCTCTATCTTCGATATAGTTTTTGTAATTTGGTTCCAAATAACGCGCAGCACCATGGAGCTCCTCGGACTGATCGGATTTCGTTGTTTTAGAATAAAGTTCGCGGTCGAGGAAGCTTTGAACTATTTCCAAGTATGTGGATTGAATGTGAAGAATATATTCACGGGGTGCAGCGGCCACAAATTCCGGGTACGACTTGGCAAATGTCAATAACTGGAAACTGATGTCCCAGTTCTCCAAGGATGCATTGTTCCAAGAAATGGCACTGGCATTTGTCGAGAGCAATTCCATAATGCGCGAGATCATGCTGAGCAAGTCTAATACCAAAGAATAGCGTTTCTCGGCTTGAGATTGAGCCTGCGAATCACCAGCCGTTAGAAGCACAGTGTCTACCTGCATCAAAATCCCTTCAATAGCGTCCGAAACCTGGTCAAAGTAATAAATATGGCTGGACAAATTGCAAATACATTCTGAGTAGATATCGCTTAATTCTTTGACATTTTCCAGCAGAAGGATTCCTGAAAGATGAAGATAAAGATTTGTTTTCAACGTGAGGAATTGCAACAAGATATCCGAGATTGAAAGCCCAATCATATTAAAACCTGAAGATACAAGGCTCCGAATGTATGCAGCGTAATGACGCATGTGCAAGAAATTGGTACTGGAGGCTGTAGCAGTGTCAGCAATACTGGAGAGGGTGTCAAGTAGCGTCAAGAGCGTTTCAAAGCGTAATTGAACAGGAATAAACAGTGCGCATACTTGTAAAAATGTAGGGCCCCAGGCCGAAACCGTAAATGAGCCGTGCTTACCATCGTTTTGCCGTCTAGTGAAGTCATACTCCACCACCAGCTTTGTGGCAGCACTGATCTGGCGCGAGAGCGAAGTGTGAAAAAGCGCTTTGAGAGCTATTAAGGCCTCTTCCCCCAAATCAGTATCACTCAATGAATCCTCGTCCAAACTTTGGCGTGCACGCGCAGTCACATTCCCCAAGGAGCGGCCCGTGTGTACTCTAGCAAGCGAGCGTTCGCCATTGCCCTGTTCTACATTGAGAGTGGCCTTTAAACGCAGAGATAAGTTATCTAGAGGGAAAACAGCAGCCACAGCAGGGGCAAGAATCGCCATCGACGCGGGTATGAATTTGCTGCTGAGCAGATTGTTATAGTGCAAGCACAAAAACAAGTGGCGGCAAGTACGAATCGCAATCAATTTCCATTCCCGGGAATCGGTTGATAAACGCAGCAGCTGTTCTTCGGCCAAGGACAAAAGCGACAGTGTCACGTGCGAGAACAGCGTGACAAAGGCCTTATCACCGGCAAATAGGCCAGTATCTAAACGAGCACAAAATACTCCAAAAGTGGCACATGCAGCTTTGATGAGGGGCAATTCTTTCAACGCCAAAACCGCCAGCAAAATCAGACAAACTTGCGGCGCAAAGGCGTTCAAATTCTCGAAACATTTGTCAATAAGCAGCAGCACAATGCTAAGCGTGACCAGCAAATTGCCCAGCTTGCGGCTTCGGGCATCTGCTTTGGTTTTGTGCTTCAAAAACTCAATCACTTTTTCGAGCTTGACTCGTCTCGTGGATGCATAGTAAAGCAAGTACGAGAGTTCCAGCGGATTGGGTTTTTTATCGACGCCTTTTCCCGGCGGATAGCATTGGAGAATAAGTTTCTGGTGCTTGGAACGGAGCACGCGCATGACAATTGATGGATGGACGATGTGTAGGTATTTACCGGTTTAGGTTTAATTTTGTATTATTTTTTTTTGTTTTAAATGTTCTCTAATGTTATTAACTTACAGGGCCGATCTTTGTTGAGTTTCACGCAGAAGTCCTGCCAATTTAGGCCCGCGCCTCGAGTCTGCAGCGCAACAGTGCCCCGGCACGTTCTGTGTGAAGATCAAGAATGTGATTATAAATGCTATCCCGCTTTTCATTTTGATTTATGGATAATTTAAACCTCAATCCATAGATCCGATTCTATTCTAAAATTCGAAACATTAACATATCTCTCTCCTAAATACCTGTATTATTTGTGCTTGTCGTTTGAATCACACTTCACATGGAAGCACTGTAGCATCTGGAATTACTGTACAGTTACTGGCCCGCGCGTTTACTGTACCGGGAACCTCCAGCATCGGGGCCTGTGATATGTCGCTTTAGGTTTGAACCAATTTTATTGATAATCATGAAAGCAAGGTGAATTTAGAAATTTAGAAATTTAGAAATGTGAATATTTATAGACATCATATTCTCAAAGATACGATAATACCACAAACGGGCTTTTCATTTCATTCAAAATAAAAGATCTATGTCACACTATAGTGGTCTTCTGGGCCGACCGGGTCCCGAATCTGCTGCGCGTGGTGCCGATCGTGCCGAGGTCCGAGCCAACCTTTTTTATTTAGCTTCCATGTGCGTTTTTCGAAACATATGTCTTGCTTGAATACTCATTTAATTTTATTTAAGAAAGGATATGGTCCAAGTAAACAGAAAAATAACGGCATTAAAAAAAAATTATGATTGTCTTGCCTGATTTCCCATAAATTTTGATGACATGACATGGACCACATCATCTTTCCACGACCTGATTGCATCAAAACTTCAAGTATAAGTAATTTCTTCCCTTTCGATATCAATAAAAGAGTTGCACATCTTGCAATTACTTTTCAAGATCGGGCTTGGAATCACAGTCCGTCCCCATTATTACCTGTTATCTATGTCCAAGATACCTGCGAGACACTCATGTTTGAAACAATATCGATACAAATAGTCTCTTTCATTAGGCTGGGCTCAAGCTGATAAATCTCACACCTCAAATCTATTTCAAGGAATTTTCTTTTGTCACAGTTTCGATCTTTGCAAAGTATTTTGGTAAAATAACTCCGTCGGCATTACCCTCACATAAAATCACGCCATTAGCACTCCGATAAAATACAAGCCCGTCGTCTATACATTGGTTGGTATCGATAAAAATCAAAGTATCACAAGATGCGCGAATGCCCAGCTTACTCCACGAAGCATTTGATGTCAAGTGGATATGATTACGGGCCATTCTACTGAGCCCAGATTCCTGAATACTGGCGATTTTCTGGGCATAGGTCCCGTGATATACTTGTTCTGGCATCGTCTGCTTATCTAGAAGCACTAGTTCGGGCACAATAGTTTTAAGCGTGTGGCCCTGGTTAGCACATATATAAGTAATTGCATTCTCTGTTTTGAGGCGAAATCTCTGTTTTTCATTATTCTTCACGATCCTCTCTAGGTCCTCGCTTGTGGCCTTATGGGTCTTAAGTCTATTGTTCTTTAGCACCGCATCCACAGAAACCCAACCCTGGGAATCAATAGGTAATTTCTCCTTCTCAGCCCCGTGTCGAAGAAGGTACGAAAGCGCTTTTGAAATCAAGGTGTCTCTTTTCTTTGGATCTGGCGCAGACATATTATTCGGGGGTTTTTCTGGAAAATCAAAAAGGAATAGAAATATTTCTATTGCTATCAAGTAAAGTAGCCCGTCTTTGTGATTTGCCTCCTTTTTGTAGTTGTTGACTTGTGTTTATGTTGAAGTAGTTTTCGGTAAGAATCTAAGATGCACCTGTCAGGAATAGAATCCACTTGTGCAGGGATGGCTCGAGACACCCCATTCGTAAAACGGAAAATAATTATCAAAATTTCAGGGAGAAAATGTAGAAATGCGTGGTTGATCATTAGTAGTTAAAAATCAAAATAATTTTTCGTTATTTAAGCAAAAGGCTTGTTGCCAAATCATACCTACAATATGAATATATGCCATTCCATGATTTATTCTATATACAATTATTATTGAAAATACCTCTTGTCCGTGTTTGAATCTCATCGATTCATTCGTTTATGATACCTCTCTTTCTTTTCAAAAAATTCTTATTTGTCAGAACACTTTCTCACCTTGACTCCGGCCAATGAACCCAAGTTAGCCCTGCTGTTTTGCTTGATTGTTTCATTGCTTCCAAGCTCGGTTTTCGCATGGAATTTTAAATGGTAGCGGTCATTTTTCTGCTTTTCTCCCTGGACAATATTCTTAACCAAAAACGCCGCAACTTCATCGAGATGCTTCACTGCTTTTTCCGTTTCCTGGGCATCAGTAAGGTGCTTGTTGGACAAAATTCCTTCTTTAACTTGAGAACGTGCTGCATGCAACATAAAGTTGTCACCATTAAAGGCAACACGGGTGGCCCGAAGAGCGTGGCGGTATGCATTCAATGCTGGGTTAGACATGGTGTTGGATTTAGTATTATATATAAATTTTTTGGTTTCTTACCAATATCTCAATTTCCTGCAATCTGATTAGCGTTCTTTGGTCGTGGTCTTCGCTTCTGACTTTTTCGCTGCGTGCGCGCAATTCGTGACATTGAGGTGGGCAACATCTCCTTTTTTGTTTTTAATGTTCTCTGCTCTTGTTTCCATTAGGTAAAAATCCTAAGAAGATTGAGTTTTCTAAACTCATTAGTTGCATCCAGCTGAAAAGGTTTTGGCGTGTGGATATCAGGTGCATTTAACCAATGCAGAGTTGTTTTTCTTAATCTCACTTCAATACAGAATGTAGACGATAAGTGGTAGCGGGTTTGAGACGTACTACAAAATAGGATAGCCGTAAGCTTAAAGGGAAAGAGACATTTATTGAACACGAAAAAAAAAAAAAAAATCTTTTTCTGGAAGTAAATAAGCTACTAGAATTTCCGCGGAGGGTAAAAACTTTTGCTCCAGTCAATAGTTAAGTCATACAAGTTCCTCACTCCTCAATTGTCAATTCTCTTGCTTTTGAGAAAAGCCCTTAAACTATTGATGTTTTCTGCTGCGTTTTGCCTCGATTTCGACACATTAAACCACTCAGAATTGCCTATATATTCTTGCACCAGGAAACTAGTGAGCTCGTTGAAACGGGCAGTCTGAGCATCGATTTTAGGCTTGAAGGTCCTGAAAAAGCGATTGGAAGAGCCTTCGTAGATAATAAATTCCAGCAAAATATTCCGGGTCATGCGCTCAACCTCTCGAATTTCTTGTGCATACGCCTCAAAACTGAAATAAAAGCAATTGTCCCACTGAGGATTGTCATGACGGCAAATCTGTCTCGCCTGCTCTTCCATGGGCAACATTTTAAGAAGGATTTGCCCAAATTCATCACGAAGTTTGGTTTTAACCTTTGCGGACAAATTAGGACCATGAATTTTTGTACCTAATGTGGTAATTGCCGATTTGAATGAATGGTAACATTTAAGCCATATAGCACCATCGTTATAGCAAATACTCAAGTTGGCTCTCAATTGTTGAAGTCCCTCTTCTAAATCTTTTGCTGACTCTTGCTCAACTCCTAATAAATGCTCCTCATCACCCGAGTTGCCCGAGACAGGCATTGTAGGTTTGGTAGATGTTGTCACTATATTCAAAAGATTCTGGCCCGAAGATGGAGTTACGTCAGTGTCTGACAAGCTCTTGTTCATGATAATTTGTGAGTCGCGTCTCTTCTGACACTCTTCAAACTGAGGTTGTTCCATGATCTGCTTCATGTGTTCGGGAGAGGTCACATTGTGCTGCCCATAGTCACACATAGAATCTTCACTATTAGAGTCTCGTTGCCATAAACCATCCTCCTTTTTCTTTGTAGTTATTCTTATGGGACTTCCCATCATCTCGTAAGCATGAAACCTCGAATAGGCATTGCGGCGTTCCGCCTCTGTTGCAGAGCTATTGATCGCCAAACAGTTAGCTATAGAAGCCAAAAGAAAATAATAGGAATATTTCATGTTTATTTCAGAATTTAGATTGAGAAAGATCAGCTAAGAATTAGAAAAGATTGTTTTTGGACGGAAATTAAACGCCCCATTTATAAGTGTATCGAATAACACAAGTTTCATCAGAGAAGAAAATCCAAATTCTGAAACGTAATTTGTTTTGTAACTTTCATAGCAAGGTGGCTGAGTTTTGCTCGGGAATTATGACCTTCCTTCGATAATTCGACTAATGAGTTGCGTTGGAAAAATAATTTTTTTGCGTGTGTTTCGGTTGAATTCGACTAATTTCATTTTTTTTTTTCACTCTGCCTAAAAGCTCGAAAAATTGACGAGAAACAGAGGCTGAGCCTGAAATAAGGCAGTTCTTACTTGAGCTAAAAGTCTTGAGTTTTAGAAGATCGTGGCTTGTCAGTTAGTGCTAATTTCATTTGCGGAAAGGGCGACCTGAAAGTGGTCTTTTTTATTCTAAAATAATTTCATATTTTGAAAATATATCCTGAATGTCGAATGACAACCAGAAATCGATTCCGAGAGTTTTTGACAAGATAAATTTGGTGCTGAGCCATCGAAAAAAAATCCACAAACTGAAGAATTAGATAACTGATTAAATAAATAAAAAAGATAAAAAAAAACATAAAATGTTTCTCATGAAAAAAATTATTTAAGAAAAGCAGCGCATGCTGGATAATGTGTCGCAGAATTAATGTGCACTAAGAGAAAAGAGAAAAGACGAGACCGTTTGAACCTTTTAATCATTTAACTTCTTCAAATGCCAGAATCTTCTTAGCCCTCCAAGAATTTCACCTGCACCTGCCTTCAATTGCTTCAAATGGCCTAATTCCGGCCGATCATCCCAAATGGCAGTTTCAACACTTATGATCTCTTCATACCTTCGAAACTTTTGCTCTAGCACTGTCTGATATGACTTTAACACCGGTTTGGGAGAATTTCGTTTGAAGAGTAATATCTGTAGTAAGTTTCTTATAGATCGATAAAATTCCTCTACCTCTCTTGCGTAAGAATCAAAGTCAAAAAAGAAACAGTACTGCCATTGTGACTTGCAGGGGTTGCATAATGTGCTCGTTAGATGCTCGAGGCTTTGAAAAAGATCTAGACCCTTTTGCAAGAGCATTGTATCGCTGGGTGAGTGGTTTCCAAAACTATTGAAAAACTTCACTCTGTCCTCAATCTTATTAACCAAGTGTTTCGTTTCCTTATAGCAGTCGAGATCAAAAGTTCCAGTATCATTGCACGTTTTCAAACGGTGAATGACTCGGAGAAGCTTGAGCTTGAACTTTTTCGGTATTGGATTGAAAGAAGCTTTCTTATCATTTCTAGATATCTTGTTCAAGACTTCAGACAGGCTTTCTTTTTGCTCATCGTTTAATGAAAGCTCTTCCGAACTTTCGGAAATTTGTTCGTGATTATGTCCAGTTTGACACTCTGTAGATCCATCATGCGTCAAAATATACTTTAAATGTGTAATACGCTCGCCACTGGTTTTCCGAAAATCACAGCTGTTATCGTGAGAGATTGGAAGTTGATTTCTATAGGAGTCTCCATCAAGATTGTGTGAATCATCAGAGTTCAAGTCCGTTGGTTCTTGTTCTGTGTGTCGATTGGACTGCAATAATGTATTTTTAAAGGGCAAAGAGTTTATTGAGATGAATAAGAAATTGAAAACTATCAAAAATTGCATGATATGTGTGTCCAAATGTTTAGCTAAGTGTCTACCCTTTGCCCAAAGAATGGTCTTTTATAGGGGTCAGGATTGACGCTTTCGTAAGATTGGAAATGATATTGCAAAGTAATTTAACAAAACAAGTGATATAATCAGCTGAGATAACAGCAATATTAAAATGCCACTCAAAGTTTAGACAGGCTACAAAAGCTCAACAAGCATGAAATCAAGTTGCGAGAAATTTATTTTCGAGATTGAGGCGCCTTTTGAGACTTCGTTTAAAATTGATCTGTTTCGTATGTGGGCATATATATTGTAGATAATTTTCACGTTCATACATTGTCAACAAAACCAAGTTTGAAGTTTTACATTCTACTAAGATTTATAATAGGGATATTATTTAACTGTTAAATAGAATAATTTTATTTTTTTGCAGAATCAAGATCTTCATGAGCTTACTTCACACTATCTTTCTCGACTCTGAGTATTGCTCACTCCCTAGTTTTATTCTTCCAAAACACGGCTCTTAGACAGGATTGCGAAGAGCAATGATTACCCTTTTCTTCATTTGAATCCACACGAGAGAGTTCCAAATTTTGGTGATTTTGGACTTTTACATCCCCCAAACCCTTCAATTGCTGAAGAATCCATTTCAAATGTTCACGAGAGATGACAAGTGACTTTGCACCATTGTGGTTCTTCAAATCTTGCTTCTCGGTATCACGGTTCATTGCAGTGGCTGATCCCAGCTTGTCGGGAGAAGCAACTTTCAGTGGCAAGTCAAATTTTAAATTTGGGTGTTCAAGAAAATCTTGCTTAAAGGCCATTGCGTGTACAAGCGAAAAGAGAAGAACTAAGATAACAAACTTCATTTTCAAAGGTTGTAGTTGTAGTAAAGAAAAAGAATTACTTTCTGAAGGGACTTGGATTGTTATTTAAGGTGAGCTAACTTTCTTGGAGGGAGCTGATTTATCTGCTAAGAAAGCCAAGAAAGACTTGAGTTCTGTAAACAATTAGGGGATTTGACCCCGGAAAAACAAAAGTTAAAGAATTCACTCAAGAAAACCATGGTTCACCCACAAACCAATTTCGAATGACTTTTTTCGCTAAATTTGAAAAGCCAAGTAAAAGTTAAAGATTTTCACTTGAATCTTCTTAAGACCGATTTTAATCTAGCCCAATTAGCTGTAAATTGACTTTCATGGGTAATAGATTTAACAATAATTGACACTGACTAGAAATTTTTAGTTTTCAGGGCTTTTTGAAATTACTTAGATCCTTGTCTGGAAATTAGTGAAAAAAAAAATATTCAAAATAATACGATGAAACTTTCAGAAATATGGCTTTCCTCTCCAACTCCTTGAACTGCGAGAATACGCTTTAACTGAAACCATATGGGAAGATACTATAATAGCAAGCCAAAAGGCGCTGGCGCTAACCAGTAGAGTGTGGATCAAAAATACCAAGAAAAGAGAAGAGAAAGGCTTTCATTATTCTTTAATACATGCCTTCACCAAACTAAGAAGCATGGAAAATCAAAAAGATGATACTAAAAATGAACAACCGGGAGTGGGGGCTTAAAGTTTTGACTCAAAATTCCCCAAACGTTCGTTCGTGAAATCAGAGATTTGAACGTCAAAAATATAAGGAATATTTTGTAGAGAAGCAAATATACCAATGAACTTATTGATGCCAGTTTAAGAGTTCTGGTTATAGTTCTTTCCACCATAACAATAGGAAATGATACCTTATGAAACAAAGAGCTATTTTGTACTTTTGGTTGAACAGGCCCTGAGTACTACCACTTATTTAGAAGATGCGTTTTATGCATATGGTTAGAAGACGGTGAGATCAGTTTATTTGACAGTATTTTTGATTTCGTCTCGCATGCTTCAAATTTGTCGATTTTATTTGAAACTATTTCAAAGAACAACATTTGTCGTCCAATGACTATAAGTTTAAGAACTGACTTTACATAGGGGTTTGAAACGACAGTATCCATAGTTGCAGCCGGCTTCATTATGGGTTTGTTTGAATTTCAAGGTTCTCCGCTGCCTTCAATTGCAACAAGCAGGCTTTGAAATGCCAGCTGCCTGTGTTAGCCACCGGAGGGAAAACGCAATAATCGTGAACAAGAAATCCCCGGGTATTCAATTCGTTGTCTTGGGAAGGGTTTTTATTTGCGTTTGTGAGCTGCGAAAAGTAATCCGTGTTTGCCATTGGAATGTCTGTTAAAAATTCCTCCAGCTTGGGAATAGCGATGGCAAATAATCCCGAGATAGGGCATGATATAATGAGGAGAAAAATCGTCATCATTTTTTTGTTGTTTTTGTTTTTGAGACCTGTATTATTTCCAGCTCAAGAAGAAATAACTCAAAGAGCGTTTTGATGCCTTTTTATCAGAGTCTTGGCGTGCCAAAGTAAAGGGTATATGAAAATAATCAAGGCCAATGAAATCAGCCCACAATTTCATTCTAACAAAAATCAAAAAAATTGAAAAAAAAAATGTAGCTCGAAACTAATTTAAAAATGGTCCTAAGCTTCGAAATATCAAGTTCGATATTTGCAGATTTTAGAATCTAGCAAGATCGGTGATGTGAAGGGTACATTGAAAAATGTTTGGGCAGATTTGTTACGAGAATATCAAGCTTTTTTCAATCTGTGTAGGTTAATTTCGAGTGTGAAATTCATTATTTAATTGAGTCTGAAATTGACAGAACTACGGAATTTATTTTCTACAAAAGCGTCAATGAAACGGGGCTATAAATTTGTTTCAAGTTCTCACAAGAAACGAGTAGTAGTAAAAGACTAATTTCATTGTTAACAAAAATCGTTTTACAGGTGAATAAAATATGTCCAAATTTCAAACAACCGAAACTAAACAATAAATTTTCAATTACAGCTGGCCAGTGAAGTTATCTTTTCTTTTCATGACCTATTTACTTCTTTCAAGTGGTTTCGTAAAAGGAAGAATCTTTCTTCTGATGAAACTAATTCCAGATTTATCACCGCAAATTCCAGTTCAGACTCCAATTCACAAATACAAAACTGTAAATTTTAATATGGTCTTATTTGACTGTTAATCAACTCTTTAAACTAAAATCTCAATTTTAAAACACCAGCCTAATCACTAAGTTGCCAAACGTACCTTGACTTAAAATATCCCAAAGAACTAATTGCTAAACAGATCACATAAAATCTGAAGTATTAAAGCTCAACCAATCTTGTAAATTTCAAGGCTAAGTAACACCGAAGAAATGGTTCAAAAAGCCAATCTCACAGAGCCAAAAAACTTAAGTCTGGGTTATGTTTGATCTTTAAATCACATGCCTCCATTGCCCAATATCAAGCTTTTCCATATAAAAAAATTCATTTGTGGCTATAAAAATCTAGTAAGTGTATCTGAAAGCTTTGTTTTGCAAGTCGGTAATGTCACTCCAAACATCAAGTGCGTTTTGGTCAGACTTTTCCGTGGTACCTTGCGCGTTTCTACTACGGTTTCTCAAGTAGTAAATACCAGCCATTACTAAAGCCAAGCCAAAACTAGCAGCTTGTGTCGCTAACATTGAGATTTTAGCTGGCTGGTAGTAAGGTGCATCTGCAATCCTGTATGACTGAGGGCCAGTAATATTTCCAATAGCAAATCCAATACTAATGTAAAGAGATGCGACACCAATCCTCTTTGTGGAACCAGCCACATTAGCAGAAGCCCAAGAATAAATAATGGCAAGAGGCGCGGTGATACAATTGATCATATAAATTCCAACCAAAAGGCCAGCCTTGTTTGATTTGGGCAAGTATGACATCAATGCAGCACCGCAAATTGCTGGTACAAGAAGTACACAGATAGCAAGGTATCGCGTGGTACCTTTCATGATAAAATATGTTGAAAGCCACGAGGTAACAATACTCACAACTCCCGAAGGCATGTTGAGAAGCGCAGCCTGTTTCTTGGTGAATCCAAACGACACAATATCCTTGGCAGAGAATGAAGAGATGGTATTCGAAGAAAATGAAACCGTGGCGGAAATTATCAAGAAGAGCCAGCATTGAGGGTCAATCAACATTTCTAAAACCTGACGTGGCTTAAATTTATGGCTCACCACACCAATCTTTGTTTCGGTCAAGTTATCCAAAAGAACGTATTTTTCTTTGGGAGAAAGCATCTTTGCCTTCAAAGGTTCTGGCGGAATGAACACAGCGACGTAAAGACCAGTGAGAATATTTATGATACCAATGACCAAAAAAAGAATACGCCAGCCTTCAAATTTCTTGCTGTCCACTAATTGGAATAAAAAGGACAAAAGACCACCAAAAATCTGACCAAATCCCAATCCGGAATAGAAGATACCAATCCGAAATGCTGACTTTGATCTATCGTAAAAATTGGTGGTGAGAAGAACAAGACATGGTACAACAGCAGCTTCGGCAAAGCCCAAAATTACTCTGAGTGCAAGAATAGCATGGTAGTTTTGCACAGCAGCACAGCACAGTGTGGCAATTCCCCATACAACGACATTTCCTCCCAACACCAAGTGCACAGGGAATTTCTGAATCAAGAAAGCTTGGAATGGTTCACCAATAATATAAGCAACGAAAAAATACGTGGCAAGATCAGAAAACTGGTTGCCTTTGAAATGCAAGTCTTTTGGCATGCCCATAACGTTCGAGTAGTTCAACACAACCTTGTCAAGAAATTGCAAAAAGTACACCATAAGCATGGGGAACACAAGCACCTTATCCATTTTGCGGGTGACTTTTTCAAAGGAAACTTCCTCAGGATGCGCATTATGGTCGAAATCCTGAATGTATTCTAAATTTTTGTTACCAATGTAAACTGTAACCCCAGGCGTGGAGCTTTCGAGGCTTTCAACCTCGGTTGTGTAGGGTGCTTTCTTAGCTGTCATGGTGAATAAGTAAAGATGATGTAATTATTTGACCGTATGATCCATGATGAAAAAAACTGGTTTTAATTTATAATATTTTCTTATCAGACCTTGCTTTTCTTGGTCAAAACAACAAGAAGCAAAGTAGGTGAGTTTGCATGCTTATCTCTCGGTGTTCGACCTGTACCCAGAAGATCCGACAGGCGATAGCGGGATTGGCGAACTGCGCCCGGCGTATCAGGTCTAAAGTCGCCGATTGGTTTGCGCACACCGGCCAGTTTTTGCAACTTGCGACCGGTCTAGAAATCGAACATAAAATGTTTGAGTTTAATGTGAATACCAGAGGTTTGATTTCTAGAAAAATTTTGCTTTTTCATTACTTTTTCTTTTTATTACTGATGACTATCACTGAAACTATTTTCGTCACTGGTGCCACCGGATTTATTGGGGCTCACTGTGTGGGTCTTTTATTAGAACGCAATTACCGTGTCAAGGCTTACTGTAGGAGCCAAGAAAAATATGACAGATTAGCCGGATGTGTGCCTAAAGATAAAAAACCTTTGCTTGAGCCTGCTTTTGGCTCTGATATCAGGAATATCGATGAATTGAAACTTCTCATGGAAGGGTGCACTGGCGTGATCCATTTGGCGTCGCCTTTTAAATTCGATGTTGAGGATTATGTGGAAGACTTACTTAAGCCAGCATTGGAGGGAACAGAGGCTGTTATGCAAGCGGCCAGCTCTGTTGCCTCCATCAGCCGTGTGGTGCTCACTTCTTCTTTTGCAGCAGTATATGATGCTAGCAAAGGGGAACAACCTGGTGTTGTATTAGACGAGTCCGACTTTAGTCCTTTAACTTGGGAAGATGGCGCTCTGACTACTAACCCGGCTGTGGCATACCGTGCATCCAAAACAGTGGCTGAAAAGGCAGCTTGGGACTTTATGGAAAGATCCACCCCACACTTTGACTTGACAGTGATCTGTCCTACCATGGTTTTTGGGCCTCTCTACTCCACAGAATTGATCTCGGGATTGCACGAGTTAAATTTTAGTAACCAGCTCATTCACGACCTCTTGAAAGGAACTTCGAAAATACCTCCTACCCGTAATCCTGTTTGGGTAGATGTGCGTGATTTGGCACAGTATCACGTGGATGCTTTATTGGTTCCAGAGGCCGGGAACCAACGGTTTTTGATCTCGGCCGGAGATTACGATAATCAAGAAATAGTTGATGTGTTGCATGCGGCACTTCCAAAAGAAGTCACTGAAAAACTCACTGTTGGATCCCCTGGAGAGCGCAGCTCGGGTACACATTATACTACAGATTCATCAAAGGGTGTCAAGGTTTTCGGAATACCATACCGCACCTTAGAATCTTGTGTATTGGACTTGGCTGACCAGCTACTTACTTTTAATAATTAAAGTTAAATAGATAATTAATTTAAAGATTGAACAGTTAAAACAAATTATAATCCGCAGATTGTCATTGTACCGCGTAAATTATGTCTTGTTTCTTCTTTTTATAAGAACAATTTTTCCAGTGAGCATCTTTACCAACATTAGTAATGATAAGCCTGTTTTTTTTCCATGTACAAGAATCAAATATTGTAGAATATCTTTATTAAGAGCACAAAATAAGCGATTACAAAGCGCTAACTAATTCTTCGATATGCGCCTTCATGTCATATCCACAAACATCCTCGATTGTCAACTTATTGTCTTCCAGAATATCCGTAGCACTGGAACTCCAACCAATTCTTTCATTAAGGTTTTCCCTCGCCCGCAAGGAGGCCTGTTGAATCTTGGTCACACGAGGCTTTCTCTCTTGCTCATAGATTTTTAAACCATCCGCTACAGATAGGTTGAATTGGCTAGAGAAAATGTGGCCTAAAGCTCCAGCATCTTCAAAAGCAGCACAAGCGCCTTGTGATTGGTCAGGCATCATTGGGTGACAGGCATCTCCCAATAAGGCAACACCTTTAGTACCATCAGCATTAGCTTTATAAAAGTAAGGGAGTGGCTCGTGCACATACAAGCGCCATTGTTTGATATCATATCCACATTTGACAAAAAGCTCAACAAGTTTAGGGTCCAAGCCTGGGACCGAGTCAAGAAGCTGCTGAGTCAGGATCTCATTGTGCCATCCATCCTTCACGTCTTCGGGATTGGCAGCATAGAAACAGTAGCACGAGACGACATTTTTGTCTGAGCAAGGCGACAACACAATTTTGTTTTTATCTTCACCTCCCCAGAACTCAATTGCTTCGTTCTCCGAAAAGTCGGCAAGGCCAAACTCCCGAACTTTTTCGGTATCAAACAAGATACGGATACACGAGGAATCTTGGTTCCGGACTTGGGGAGTGATGCCTAATTGAGGCTTTGTCAAGGTACGGATTCCATCTGCAGCAATAATCAAGTCAGCAGTACGCTCAACCCCATTTTCAAACTTGACATAGCCTCTCTCATAATCCACCTCAATTGCTTTATGGTTGACAATAAGCTTACAAGGCTTGCCCTCACCTTCCTCACTAGTGGCGTATTTTTTGAGGACATTATGGATATCCACCCGGTGGAAGTTATAGTATGGGAATCCAAAGCGGGCCTTGTAATCTCCCAATGAGTAGTTTCCAGTAACTTCACCAGTTTTCCAGTCGTGCTTAATCAAGCTTTTCAAAATGACAGGGTTAGCTTCTTTAGGGTCCACTCCCCACTCATGCAACCAACGGCCACCATTAGAGGCGCACGAAAGAGATGCTCCAACCTCACCAGCGTAGTTGTATCTTTCATAGATAGTCACATCGTGGCCGGCTCTTCTCAAGGCAATTGCAGCTGAAAGGCCACCTAAACCACCGCCCAAAACGACAACATCGAGAGGTTTCCAGGTAATTGAAGGCATTTTGTAAATATAATTGTGTAATTTGATATTATTGACTAGAAATTGTTCAGATTTTGGGACGAAGAATCCATCTTTTATTACTATATCCAAATGAGATCTCAGTCGGAAAGCGCCAAAAGTCGCCGGTTAAAGGCGGCATCGAGCCTTATCTTATCGGCAAACGTGATGTGTAATATGCACTCCTGACGCGTCGGGAAAATTGTTGCGCGTTTCCGACACAAACGCCGCTGCAAAAAACTAAAACATTACTAATCCCGGAAATTGGTAGTAGCGAATCAGCGCCCAATTTACCAAATCGCCTGCATCTTCATCATGGGCCCACACTGCAAGCAAAAGATTTTCAAACTCGCCGATATAACTGAATCGCAATCTGTGCTTAATGGACCGAATTCGTGATAAAATATAGTCGCGATCGTGTTTTTCAACACAAACCAGACCCGCCATTATTAGCGGGAACATTAGGCCAGTTTCTATTTTTGTATCATCAGATAAAGATTTAAGTGAGGTTAAAAGAATTGCTAGGCATCCCAAAACCCGCGAATGTTTGCGGTCATATCCGACAGTAATTTGATGTAACCGTAGAAAAGATGCCCATTGAACAGCTAATAAGTAGGATGAAATGGTGGATTTTCCCGAGTCCACGTTTCCATCAAGCAGAAAATTGTCTCTTACGTCCAGAAGCAGAGGTGACCAATTTTGCAATTCCATTTCAATCATGTTGGCGAGAGCATCAAATTGAAGACCATGTTCTGGGGTTTTATACCGATCTTTGCGTAGACTGGCCAATGTAGAAATATTGCCCATAATCTTAAATAGCTCGCCTGCCACGCCAAACCTGAAGCCAAATCTACAGTTTAAGATATCTTCGACCTGGTTCCCAATATAGTCTTGATATGGATTATTCTTGGATCGGTCCACATAAGGAGTGATACAGGTACTGAGCGAGGAGACGTGATCAAGATAACAAAAAAGTTGGATCGAGAGAGGCGACAGTTTAGACACTTTCGTCAAGCCTCCACGTACTCGAATAATTTCAGCACCTTTTTCCAAAGCACTATTCCAATATAAAGAAGTTCCTTCGAAGATTTCTTGGATGGCAATAAGGCAAATACTAAGAAGCACATTTTCGGTATCATCGTAGAACCCGTCGTTTTTCCCCACTAGACAAAACTGTGCCATGGCCCGGAATCGTACGGCATCACGGACCACCTCATGATTTTCTGTCGTTGTGGTGTTTTTCCGATGTGAACTGGCAATTGCTAGAATAGGATAACGCACTCTGGTATCTGCTAAACAAATGGGAATCACGGTGGCAAGAAAGCGAGGCGTTGTTTTATCAGCAAAGAGAAGCATCGACACGTCGTTTATGAAATAACAAAGAAGATCGCTCTCCTTCTCAGGAATCCCAGCAGTATTTTTCATGCATAAATCTAAAAGGTTGGCCTTTTGTTCCCTATACTCATCGTATGAAATTTCTGCTGGAGATGAGTGTAGTGAAGGGGCATCTGTCCCAATCTGTTTGTTTTGCAAGCATTCGAAGAACAGCTGCTCGATAGAATTGAAAAACGTGGAGGGTGTCAAAATATCTCGTTCGGCAGGAGACTGAGAAACGTTATTGAAAATCGAATTAATAGTCATTTTAGGAATAGCCGAAAGCCCTCTCGTATCTAACTCTGGTGATGTGAAGGACGCTTTATTTTGCACTTCATCGTGCAATTCTTTTTCCGTAGAATCTATCGGTGCCATTTCGGGTGAGCCCGGTTCCTGAGTTCCATAATGGCAAGACCTGTTTATTTTAGCACATCTCCCGCAAGCAGGTCTACCTTCATCACACTTTTTCTTCTGTGTTCGACAAGATAAACATCCGTTCCGGCTGTATTTTCGCCTCACTAACTGCTTCTCAGCTACTTTGGGGCGTCCGATTTTTTTCAGTAACCGAGTCGTCATGCAAACAAAACCATCTTTCTTGCATCTTTCACAAGGATCTCCGATACACAGTTCCTTACGACGATGGCATCGATCACACGATTTTTGCTTCATATCATGGGTGAGTGGAAAACTATCGCGATCACTCTTGATGATCTCGTTCGTGACTTGAGGTGCATGGCACACGGTCATGTGACCTAGGGCTTACTAACCTGTAGCACGTGTGTTTTAATAATTTACTTTAGAAGTTTGGTAATTAAGCGATGTTTTCAAAAATTTTATCATATGATAATCTAAAAGTAACTATACGCTATTTGTCTATACCAGAGCGAGAACGGTTTCCGTCAGATCGAGGGTATCCATTTTTCCACCAGCCTCTTCATTCAAATTAGAATCAGTTTCGCGGTTTAAATACATTCTTTTAAGTCTTTTTACGTTTGGAAAGCAATGGGGAATCAGAGTCAGCAGTAATCTTCGAGATATCATGCGCGTCAATACATGCTTGTCTTGACAAAAGCACTGCTTCCTGGGTTCTTCCTTTCACTGCCTCGCAATAGGCAGAAGCAGCACTTTCCCAAGTCTTTTTACCTTGAAGAAAACCGTCGAGCTGACACACAAAATCGGCGGCATCGGTAATACCGTGATTAGCTGCTTCACCTCTGTACATTGTCATTGCATGAGCAGCGTCGCCCATAAGAAGAACTGTTCCGTTATGAGTATCCCACAGCGCAACGGGCCAATCAGCCAATTTAATTTCTACCAACTCGGCGTAATTCTCGGCGGCACGTGCCACTAGCGCATAAAGGTCTGGGTGAAGGCCCTTTGCATTTTCAAGCATTGCTGAGGCCTTTTCGATATTTGAATCAAATGGTTCCTCCCTATCTTTTGGAGCTTTCCATGAAAGATTCACCTGTGCATAGTATCCATCGGCCTCCTTAGTGTAGTCGGGGGTGGAGAGGACTGAAAACCAGAAGAAAGTTTCGTTTTCGGGCACCGTGCCTTGGAAAAGAAGCGGGTCAAATCTCTCACTCAAATCTGCCAATTCAGTCTCGGACATCTTGACTTTGGCACCACAAAATCTGATGGGCAAGTAGTTGAGTGCACCTTCAGTGGGGCCGCAAATCAAACGCCGGGTCTGGGAATTTGCTCCATCACAACCTAAAAGCGCATCACCTTCAAAAACCTGGCCATTTGCACAGGTGGCCACCACTTGCCCAGTTTCCAGATGAGACACACTCTTAAGCTGACAATCCCATTGCACATCTATTCCCTTTAACAACGTTCTTCTGATCTGTTCTCTGCGTACACGCAACCTTTTCGATGGCGGAATTGAGACTACTGTAGATCCATCACTGGCATTAATATACTTAAAGTTTCCCGTATCGTGGAGATGGAAATCCCGGCGAACTTGAGCGTCGTAAATTTCTGCGACAAGCTCTTGAGGAAGCAAGTGCAAAAAAGTGTCGAGTGCCCAATGCAAAGTTATTGCCCATCCGGCACTTTCTCTAAGATGCACATCGCGATCTCTATCGAAAATAATAAAGTCCGCGCCTCGGGCCTTGAGGGCTTGTGCAGTCAAAAGACCAACAATGCCAGCGCCACTAATAAGGATCTTTTTATTTTCAATAGTCATTATAGGAGAAAAAACAGAAGGAGCAAAATGGAGAGAAAGAGAAAGAAAAAGGGAAGAAAATTTGTTTAATAAATTTATACCTATCAACAGTCCAATCGACAACTGGCGTATTGGGGCGTTTTTATAGATCGCGACGCATCGCGTATCGCCACGCATAATCTTATCGCCGAATCAGCGGAATCACGCTAAAGTGGCCGGCACTATGTGCACAACAAGCTGGTTCGGATCGGTGCTTTTTTCCGAACGCCGAATGACAAATCCGGTCTTATTTATACCCAGCAGAATGGCCAAAAACACAATATTCTTTTCACTTTTTCTGCAACAAATCATCTCTTCGAATCTTCCTTATCATGACTTCTACACACGAGGCCGTTAACCCTATTCACCCAGCCGTTTTGGCTAAGATGGACCCAGTGTTTGTGGAAATGTATAATGCGCACGTTGCCAATATTCCTAATAAACCCATCGACCTTTATAAGCTTCGAGCAAACTACCTGAAGATTTATTCGTATGGTACGGGAGAGTACCCCGAGATTAAAAATGTTGAGGAAATCACTTTCCCTTCTTTTGATGGTGGAGAGGTCACTTTACGGATCTATAAGCCTAACGATATTACTGAAGATGAAAAATTGCCTGTTCACATTGATTTCCATGGTGGTGGTGGTGGATTAGGAGACTTGGAAACAGAAAAGCACGTGCTTTGTCACTATGTGGATTTGGCCCGTGTGGCTGTTGTGGATGTGGACTACCGCTTGGTCCCAGATTTTCCATACCCAACTTACATCCATGACTGTTTCTGGGCCACCAAGTATGTATACGAGAATGCCGAGAAATTGGGGTTCAACAAGGACCTGATTTCCATTGGAGGTGTGTCTGTGGGTGGGAACATTGCATTCATTGTTTCTCACCTTGCACGTGATGCAAACATCCCGCTTGTTCTTTGTGTGGCTGGTACTCCACAAGTGGATGATGTGGAATCTTATGCCAGTGCTCAGGATTCACCCTACAATTCTGTGCGTGAATTTGAGTTTGCTCCCACTTTGAATTGGTCTCGTATTACTTATTTCGATAAGCTCAAGTGGCAAACTTTGCCCGAAAATGAAGCCGAAAGAGCTGCCAAACTTGAGGAAATTGGATGGTTCAAGAATGTTATGCTTGCCCCAAATTTTGCTAACTTACCTAAAACCATTGTGGTGACAGCTGGTTGTGACCCTATGAGAGATGAAGGTGAAGCATATGCTGCAAAGTTGATCAAAAACGGAAATGAGGTTGTGTTCAAAAGATACCCGGGTGTTCCCCATCCTTTCATGCACATGGACAGCTACCTCTGGCAGGCTAGCGACTATATTAAATTCACGGCCAAGGAATTAGCTCGCGCACACGGCCAAGCTTGAGCTGTTGAGATCGACTAGCATTTTTGTTGAATGAATGTGGCTGCTGGTGAAATAATGTTAGCTAAACTCTCCTTTTTATTAAAAAAAAAAAAAAAAAAAAAAAAAAAAAAAAAAAAAAAAAAAAAAAAAAAAAAAAAAAAAAAAAAAAAAAAAAAAAAAAAAAAAAAAAAAACTAAAAACTAAAAACAAACAATAGCTATTTGGTATAACGAAATACAAGACATCGGAAAAAAGAAGTAAGAGGAAAAAAGACTCGTTTGAGTAACTACCAAAATTCGTCGTATATGAGTGCCCAATTATCTGCTCCGTGTGATTCCTTATCAGCCCTACGTTCAATTGATGGCCGAAGTTGCCGCTCGTTCAAAACTTTTTCTGAATTTTTTAGCATAAGCAGAATGTCGTTCTTCATCTGCTCAAGAATAGCGTACTCTTTCTTATCCTTCCATTTCCCAGTTTCAATTTTTTGAACTTCACTTAACCGAGTTTTTTGGCCCTCTACATCTGCCCTTAGAGTCTGATTATAGGTAGTGGAGAATAAAACATCCATCAAAACAGTTTCTGCGTTATGATTCATTGTGCGGACCTCGTTCAGGTAATCTTCGTAAGAGAAATGCATGCATTGGTCATTACTGGTTTCCTCTTTGGCACATATCCAAATTGCAACTTTATTTAAGGCCTCGCTCATGCGTCGAATATCGTCCATCATGCGCTGAACTTTTTGTGCCAGCCCTTCGGGAATTTTCGAGTATTGTATTTGAATGAAGACTTCACGTATCAAGTTTTTAGTTGCCGCATAACATCCAATATCCAAAGTTCCACGATCAACACAGCCTTCCAAGGCAATCTTCAACCCGTAAAGACGAGACTCCAAAATACTGTTGAGATCTTCCAGCTCGACTTTGACTGTATCGGTTATAGCTGACTCAGCATTTAAGCCCCTAAACTGATTCCCATCTGCCTCTGACTCATCAATAATCCCGAATTCACCTGTGGTCCCAAAGTCACTCATGGAACCAATATCACTCATGAGATCAAAGTCACTCATATTTTCGGCTTCCTCATCACTCATTTCTTGAAGTTCTTGCTCATCCTCAAAGAATGACTCCAATTCATTCAAGTAATCTTTCTCGGCCTCATTCCATGGCAAGCTTACCTCAAAATCAGCTTCCCCTTCTTGTTCTTGTTCTTGTTCTTGTTCTTCAACCGCGTCAGGCTTCTTTTGTTTCTGAGTTTGAGTTTTCATTCTTTCCTCCAACCACTTTGGGTATTCCAGAGTAGGGAATTCAGGTTTCGAGTAGTCAAATTCTTGTCCAATATCCCGTGCCCACAACTCTTTCCATTTCAGAGGCTTGTCAAAAAAGCTTTCAAGATTTCTGTGGCCAGTTCCAGAAAGCTTGTTATGACCTGAACCAGTGTTTGGTATTTCTCTTTTAGTCACTATCGCTTTCACAAGCGTTGACACTATCGCAATAAGGAGTAATTTCATTTTTATACTTTTATCTTGGAGAACAAAAAAAGAGTAGGAGGAGAAAATCAATATGTGGATATTCGCTGTTTATATAAAGAGAGCTTTATGGAAGCCTGAGCTCGAATTTCAAATATTACTCGGAAGAGGAATTAAATAAATTTGCAATTTCAAATTCCCCACCATCGATTTCAGTTGGGAATGTCACTAATTTGTCAATATTCTTTTGAGTGACTACAAACGGGAATTTTCAGTTTTTCTGATTCCTATTGAAGCGCCCCACTTCCTTCCATGGGAATATGCTCATATTCCTATATCTTTATTTTGCTCTTTAATTTAAGTGTTTGAGAGAGATATATGAGTGAAATACATTTGATAAACGAGCATTTCTATTCCGGATTTTCAAGTTTATATTCGCAGCCACACCAAGCTATTGTTCAAAAGGATTGTTATGAGCATAATATGATGAGAATGAGCCGGAACTCAGCCAATCATCATTACATTGAATTCCCTTTGAATCTCTTTAATGTTTTTTTGTTTGTTTGTTTCGCTCCTTTCAGGTGACAAGCCAAGTAGATCATTTTAGAATCCAAGCTTTAAAATAGTTAATGGAGTTTGATTCCAATGCGAATATAAATTCCACAAAGCTTTGGGTACTCAAAGTTTGTCGTGGTCAATTTCATCTCAAAAATGAATCATTAGAATGATCGTCAATAAAGACGCAAAAGCCCCGTTTCAGGTACCATAATCAAATACCCGAATCGTTCAAACTATATGCAATTTTATTTTGCGATAACATCTCGGCAATTCCCGTTAATGCAAATTTTTATGGCACTTAAAATTTGGGAAAGTGTAAATTATGCAACAAATTGCGGCCAATCCATCGCTTGGCGCTCTTCTTTATGAGGTTCTTTTTTTTTCGCTGCTTCATTTGATTGAATTCCTTTTCCTCGTCAATCTCTTCTAGAGAAAATTTTGCCTTTCAGCAAATTTTTCAAGATAGGTGAATCGAAAAGATTTTCGGGATATTCCCGGGTAATTTGCGTTGTTTTCTTTTTTTTTTTTTTTTTTGTAAATAATTTGAGCTCGGATCAAAAGAGACTTTGGCAATTTCACTCTTCGATAAAATTGAAAACTTGAACCTTGCTTTGCATCTAGATTTGTAGTCAAGACAACATTTCACACACGACTAAGGTAGAATCATACACAAGCATTCAATTGCTTTATTTGCCTTTTTTTCTGATTTTACTTGATGCACACATGACTATAAATCATTTTTGAAACACAATTTCTGTTAAAGGTAATTCAGCAATTACCAAAGCCGTGAATGCTGTTGATTGAGTGCCATATACAAAGTGGTGGATAAAAACGCCAATTCTAAATAGTTATGCAAAGTGTCTATTAATATACATCAGAGTGGGCTACATGCTTCTTGAGCTCGCTCAAAAAATCAACTTCTCTCTGGAGTAGGTGGGGATTTGCTTGGCCAACTCAACACCTTCATCCGCCAATAATTTCTTGTTAGCAGTGTTGTTAGACATCGTCAAAAGGGCGTCCAACTGAGCCCTCCGGTTGGCAATTTCATGGATATTGTCCACCACCTTTGGCTCAGTCTTTTTACTCTTTTTCTGGTGTTTTTGCTCGAGTGCTATAAGCGCCTGATTGGTCAAGGTCAAGTTGTAACTGTTCAGGGCCAAGGCCTCGACCTTAGAATCGATAACCTCGCTCAAGGCCAGGATTGTTGGTACGGTCCAGTTGAAAAGTCCACCGACATCAATGACTGCCTGCACAAATGTCCATGAGCTGTTGGTGTTGACATTGATAAGAACATTAAGCATGCGTTCCAATCTCTTGTTGTCGGACTCGTACTCTTTGGTCAAAACCTCCAGGAGCTTGCTGGTAATCTGGGCCAAGGAATAGTCGTGGAGAATTCTGTCGATGGTAACACTTAAGAAGTCGGAGACAAACACAACATCGTCGGTGTTTTCTGCTTCCAACTCCTCGCTAACTTCCATGAGGTTAGTGAATTCTGTCATGAGCTCATCGAGCGAAAGCGCGCTACAGTTTTGAATTGCCTGTCTGAGAAGATCAGGCTGGTTAAGCGCAGAGAGCAACACTAACAAGCCGTGGGTATATTTGACAGGGAACAAAGGGTGTGCCAAGAGATAGGCAAGCGCTGGTTTGGGGAAGAATTCTTCATCAATAACCTGCACGGTCTTGTCCTCATTGTTGAGCGAGAGAATAAGCGCAACTACCAGCTCGATGAACTTGTGGTCCACAATACGGTCGGAAGTTGCCGAGAAGCGCAGCGTCAGCTTACCCTTTTTGAGCTGCAGCTTGAGGAAGCCAAGAATGGATGCATTAAACTCGGCGTCATCTTTGTTGGCCACAGCACTAGTCAATTTCTTGTATACAGCATTCAACTCGTCCACATTAGAAGTATTGGCCTCGGCCAAGTCAGACTCTGCAAGGTGAGGAACACCGCTCCAAGCGTTTTTCTTAACTGGGTCGCGAGGGGTGAGCGCCTTGCCGAGGGACTCGCTCAAAAGGTTGAGACCAACTTCCACCTGGATCAGCTTCAACTTACAAAGCTTGGTCTTTTTTTCTAGGTTCAAGTACAAGGCAAAAGAGGTGGCGGAATCGGGCGAAGTGCCCTCCACAGGAAGAGCAAAGCCCAAGTACACGTGATTACCCGAGTTGTTGGTGTGCTCACTCAACAAACTCTCAAACTTGAAGTTGATCAAAAAGACCAGCGACTTGTGCGAGAGGAGAAGGCGGTCTGAAGCAACTGCATCGAGAGATACCACCTCAGAGTCCTTGGCGTCCTTCAAAAGAGAAGCCACCAGAACTTTTCTCACGATTTCCTGCGGCTTCATAAGCGAGCGCAGGGAGATTTGTTTCGTGGATGCATCGTAAACGTAGAACATACCTTGACTGTAGGTGCAGGTGTCTTTCAATGGAGCAGGCAGCTCGTTATGGGACACCTGGTAGATTTCATAGGACTGCAGGTGGTTCAACGCCACCAAGCGATAAACGACATTGTCCAGCGTGGTGGAGCGTACAGCGTAGAACAACAAGTCGTTTTTATGGTTGAACAGGCCTTGTGGAATAAATGTGTGAAACTCCACCCGTGTAGATTTGTTGGCGAGGTTTGGGACATTACCTTGAGTCTCGGCAAGGCTCACGGACAACTGTGGCCCGGTTTCTTCGGCGGAATTCGAAGTGTAGTCGGCAATAAGAAACTCGCCGTTTTTCAAAAGCATATAGATGCCGTTGCGCAGAGAAAACTTGACTGCAACAGCGGATTTGGGCAATTCAAGCTCGGCACTCACGGTAGACTCGCTTCCTGTTCTTTGAAGCAAGAGAAGACGGGATTTTTTCCGTTCTGTAAGTCCAATAGCATACACTTGAGAGTCCTGGTCAATGGTCTTTACGTCCATGCAATCCACAAGTGTGCCAGGCGATAATGGATACGACCATACGAGCTTTGGAGTGGGTTTTAAGACATAACTTGCAATAATCAGCTTTGAGATTCCCAAATCAATGGTTTCTGTTTCGGAATACTGTTTTTCTTTTTGCGACTCGGCCACCACAACTCGTTGCGAAAGTTGAAGGTCAGGCGTCCGAGGCAACTCCATGAGCGTATAGGTATCGCCCAAAGTGGGGGCATTTAGCGACATATCTTAGTATTTCTTTTTTTCTAGGAAGCTAAAAGAGAAAAGAGAAAAAAAATCGGTTTTTTGCAGCTCCTTGTGTGTATGAAAACCCGGGCCTGTTGTTTTTTTTCTTCGTTATTGGCTCAGTATAGTTTTCTAAAGATGGAGTTGTGAAGCGCACCTGATGAGGTTGTGCATCGGCTGAAAAAATATCTCTGCGATGCCTCGTTAGGAATGGTGCACGGGTGTTTTGTGGCGAGCCTTTCTTCGCTATGACGAATGTTTAATATAATTGCTTCTCATTTTTTTTTCAATCGTTACTTGTAATATCACATTAAAAATATTCTGACTCAGCTTCTGTGACTCATAAATTATTTCTTGTGGACTAAATCACTCCTCATCTTTTATTAACACAACCAGACTATTAAGGCACATAGTCACATCTTTCAAACAAGCCTATTGCGCGAAAATGCAGTGAGTTTCCCGTTAATGTGCTTGGGCAGTTCGGTTTTCTATTGAGTCTTTTGGTTTGGCGTTTTTTTTTTTTTTTGTGAGTGTGTTTTTTTCTTGGAACTAGCCAAATCAAGTGTTATGGCGGCTTTGAATTTTTCTAATTAAAAGATTTTATGAGCTTTGTGCATACGCTTACAAGGCATAAAAGCTCCAATTGCTGAATTGACGTAAATCTCTTTCGGAGTTTGAACACTTACTAACCCCTCAAAGAGTTTTGAATACAAGTCTGAATCATTTGCATCTTTTTTCTTCAACTGGAGGCTTTTGGGTTTTGTACCAACTGTAAAAACTTTGGCACATTCCTTTCCTCTTGCAAGTGAGCCCACAAAATCGCAGCCTTCTTATTACAGTAACTCGCTATCGCAGTTGCCAGTCGCGGTCTGAGTCCGGCCCATAGAATGCTCAACACATAGTTAGTGTGGAAGCGAACGCACAACACAACACTAACCAAGAAATCCACGAACTTCTATAAAGACGGGACTATTTCCACCCGCAAAAAAAAAATTCATCTATAATTATTTAATCTTTTCGCTACAGTCATGTCGCTTCCAGCCACGTGGCGGCAATTCCAGCTTTTTGACTTTCTCCCGATCCGAGACCCACACTATCAATCGCAAGATCCACTATTCTCAGATCCGGGGCTTTCTTCCATTACTGCAGTCCAATCCCACGTGGTATTTTCTGTGGATGGGCGGGTAAAACTTCTTACTAAGGATCTGCTTGAACACGTTTTGCTGTTTTCCGCATATGAAGCAGACTACCGTATCACGTTTATGCGGCCATTAGCCGGGTCCAATATTTTGGTCACCGTCGCTGAAAAGCAAGGTTCTCCCGCCATTATTAAGATATGGGATTTGCACAAAATTGTTCAATTGGATAGTGCAGTGCTGGCTGATGATGATGCCATGCGCCATAAATATCTTACTGTGGTCCTGGTACATGATGGTGACGATTCTTATCCCATCAGTTGTTTTCTGTTTAATGAGCAACTCACGTGTATTGCGCTTGGCTATGCCAACGGCAAAATTATTTTAGTACGCGGGGACTTGCTTCGTGATAGAGGATCAAAACAAAGACTCGTTTATGAGGGCTCTGATCCAATTACAAGTGTCCAATTTAATCGCACAGAGGAGATTTTGTATGTGGTCACAACATCGCGTATTTTCACATTGTTAACCACCGGCAGAAATAAGGGCAAACCTTTACGAATTCTCTCCAAGGATTCTGGTGCTGACCTTGACTGTGTGGACATGGAATCTCGCTCTTCTAAGCTTCTTGTGGCCACTACTGAAGGCTTCACATATTATAATCCTGTGAGTAAAGCGCAGGTGGTGGGTTTCAGTGTTGCCAAACGCAAAATCCTCCGTCTTTTCAAAAATTATTTATTGATGGTGTGTCTGATGGAGGAAGCTTCGTCCTCTGCCGCGGCCAAAACCACTTTGACCAGATTGCTTGTATTGGATATGTACAACATGCACATTTCCTTTAGCCTCACCATCCCTAAACTGTCAATCTCGCATGTTTTCAGCTCTTCTTCAGGCCACGAAGCCTTTTTGCTCTCCACAGATGGCGTCTTGTATAAGCTACATGAAAAACCTATTAATCAGCAGGTGGAGCTTGTGATTCAAAGAGAGCTTTTCTCTATTGCGCTCAATCTCGCCAATCAACACAATTTGGATGGCAAAACAGTCATGCGCATCAACAAAATCCATGCGGAATACTTGTACAAGAAACAAGACTACGATAATGCTACTCAAAAATTTATTGATTGTTTGTCGTATTTTGTGGAAGGGCATACCGTCTCAGATTCTATGGCGGAAAACTTGGACGACTTTATTATTGACGTGATCACAAAATTTAAAGAGGTGTCCAATATTCACAACATGACAAAGTTCCTCGCAAAACTTTACGAGTTGGGCCTTGCTGATACTGACCATTTGACTTTATTACTCTGTTGCTATTGTAAATTGAAAATGGAGAATGAATTGGACACCTTCATTGCCAATTTTGACTTGAACAAGGGCCGTAATGCGACAACAGAAAGACTCGATTTGAGTATACTCAACTTCCCATTGATTATCAATTTGTTTAAAGAATGTGGATACTACTCTCAGGTCACGCTTCTTTTGTATAAGCTCAATCACCCAAATATGATTGTCGATATCCAGCTTAACGACTTGAAAGAATACCAGGTTTGTTTTTCTTATATCAAGACCTTACCAGTGAATGAGCTCCTCGGTGTTCTTATCGACTACCTGAAAAAGCTACTCGATGTGATGCCTTTAGAAACGACAAAACTCCTTATTGACGTTTTCACAGGCAAATTCAAACCCGAATCATCTCATTCCCTTTTCAAAGAGGAAAAAATAGGAAACGACACCGTATCCGAGCGTGTCCCCACTGAATCTGCGCCGGCTGAATCATATGTTTCCTCATACAATGCAATTCTCGGCTACTTGGCTAGTACTTTGAAACAAGATGCAGAAGTGGAGGCTGAGCCAGAAGAGCCAAAAGACGAAACTCCTACATACCTTCCGCCAAAACCAAGTTTGGTGTATTCATGTTTCATCGACCATTCCCGGGAATTTGTTGTTTTTCTTGAGGCATGTCATGAAACTTTTGACAAATATCAAGGTAGTGCCCAAGAAAAGGCAAACTTGATATCTACATTATTTGAGATGTATGCCTCGATTTCTTCGGAAGAAACTGACGAGAAGGATCTTTGGTCTCAAAAGGCCAAGAGTTTTCTTGAAGATCATATTGAATCCATCGATAAGTCAAAGGCCCTTTTGATTTCTCACATGTATGGTTTGCAAATCGCCGATATTTTTGTGAAGGCGAAGGTCGAAAACTCCGAGGAGATCTCCTTCAGGTCTGCGCAAAATGTAGGTGACTACAATAAAGCTTTTAAAATTGTGCGTGAATTCGGCGAGAGTAAGCCTGCGCTCTACAAGCAGATGCTTAAGTTCATTGTTTCCACGGATGAGGTTTTCGAAAAGGCGACACGCAAAGATTTTCAATACCTTCTTGACAAAGTTACCGAACATAAGCTAGCTACGCCGCTTGAAGTGATCAAAATTCTCAGCACAAATGAAAAATCGTCTATTGGTCTAGTCAAGGACTTTTTGATTGACTACTACGGCAGTGTCAACAGAGAAATCACAAATAACGAAAAACTTATTGAATTGTATGAAGGGGAATCTACCAGAGATAGCGTGAAATTATCTGAGCTCCAGTCTCAAGCATTTGTCTTGCAAAATAACTTGTGCTCAAATTGTCAGCTCAAGTTGGAATTTCCCTTGATTCATTTCAAATGCAAGCATTCGTACCATCAACGATGCTTGAATGAAAATACCTACATTCCGGAACCCTCCAAGTCTTCTGGTGACCCACAATGTCCCTTATGCGCCAGTGATATTCAAAATGTACAAACAAACAGAGATATTCAGCTTCGTACGAAAACCGAATTCGATATGTTCAGTTCGAAACTCGATGAAACAGATGACAAATTTAAAGTCATTACCGAATATATAGGGCGCGGGGCCATGGACCTTGAATTGCACTGAGGCTGGTCCCAGTACATACACCAGTACACCATTTTTTGCAACCATTCTGAAACAAATTCGTATCAGAGTTCTGCGTTTCCGTGTATATCAAGGCGCCATGTGCCCATTTATTCGCAAGTAACTCCACAGAAAGTCTCAAAATTTTAAATACTAAAATGAGTATCGAAAGCCAGAAACGAATGCTAAGTATATTGCGCCAGGCCCTACTCGAAATAGATCGTTTGCTGGAAACCACGGGCCGAGAGTCGAAAACTATTTCACACGAACAAAAGAGTACTTCAGTGAAGCATGATATCACAATTGTTGTTTCTATGCTTTGGCAATTTTTGAAGGAGGTTGAAACGAGTGTGCGTGTTTTAAAAATCAGTGAAGAAGAAGAAATTCCAGTGTTTGCGAAGATGAACAATATGTTATTTAATCAAAAACGATTTCGAGATTCCATCACTAAAATCATGGGTATCTTTTATAAGTGCCATAATCTGGAAACAGTAACAGAAAAGGACCTGCAAATCATAATATTGGGCCAAATAATTGAGGCGCTTGCCGTGTATATTAAGATATCAAGACATGAGCTACATCTGGAAGATGAGATTTTCAGTAACACGATTGCATTGATGAAAATAAACAGAGTTTTGCAACTAAAAGAGCTCAAGTTTTCGGAATTGGACGCTTATCATGATTTTTCGGTTGAAAGAGCTGCAAATAGTTCAGAAACAAATATTGCGAATTGTTTTGTCGCAGTTAAAAAGACGAGTGAAGCACAGCAAGCCGGGGATTTAAAATTGCGGAAATTGAGAAGGATAATAAAAGATATTAGTAAGTTAAGAACAGCTTTTGAGGATTTCAATCTGCAATTCACCAACCTTCTTTACACGAAGTTGGAATTTTCTCTTCTTTGGAAAGAGGCTCTTGCAAGCAAAAACTATGGGTATGCGGTTGAGTGTTATGCGGAGAAATGTCGTGGGGAGCTCGAAGAGGCAAAAACGAATGTAGATGAAATGTCTGTCGTGACTATGAGATTGGATCAGGCCGAAAAATTGCTCACGGAGCTTGAACGAAAAGCTGTGGCAAGTCTGTCTCGAAATCTAAAGGATATTGATGGTTTGAGTGAATCTTTAAAAGAAATTTCACCCTTGATTACATATATGTGCTTGCTGGTCACTGGAAAGAAATTTAAGCAGTTAATTGGAGAAATTAATCTACGGAAGTATAGGGAAATGAAACTGTCAATCCCAAAAGAGCCCAATTCAAAACAGCCAAAAGAGTCAAAAGTGGCTCAATTATCGCGGGGTAAACTGCTTCTCAAATCAATGAAGGGTGGTGAGTGGCGTGTGCCATCTCGAGTCACTAAGATTGCAGAATATCTTGGGTTTGATACTCATGAAGTCCTGAAACAAGGTGCAAAAAAACGGTCTAGGCGTCAGAGTTGCAGCCACCAGGATATTGTTGATGAATACGATTACACTTTTACGCAGACATTGATTATGCTAGAAAAGGGAGAACCGAGTGTGTCTTGAAATCCCTAATCCTAGAATTGCTTTCATAAGAACGAATTTTAAATAGAACGAATTTTTTTTTAAAAAAAAAAACTGTGGAGAGTTTTTAGTGGCAAAAAGGGTGGCGCTTTATTTTTTTAAATGGCCGAAACTTGAACAGTTTATAAATAGACCATGCATTTTGCCTTCCACTAGTATTACAAAATGGCAGTGCCTGTATGGCGACTACTATAAAAAAACGTCGCCATTATAGGCAAGAAGGTCCGACAACTGTTTCACAATGCAATTGTAAGTCATGGTCAAGTTTTACCAATCTGGAAATAGTATTTCGATTCTCGGAGGCTACATTTGAAAATAGTAATGACAAAGCTTTCAGACCTGAAAAAAAAAAAAAAAAAAACTAATAATAAATAAACGTATAAAATGTGTTTGCCACTAAAATTATAGAACCGTGACAGCAAACGAATTTTCCAATTATCGCGCCACTTTGAGGCCAGTTGCTCTCTTGTCTTGTGACGGTTGCGACGCACCCCGGGTTTTTTGAAAAATGCAAGTGGACGTCCACCGGAGAGTGAATTACGGGAAATACTTGTTTTTTTTTTTTTTTGTTTTGCAAGTTAAGAGGAACGAAAAGAGAGAAATTAAAGTTTTGAGTCAAAATAATTATTGTCCTCTAAAAATATAAAGAGAGGACTGAGATGTGGCGAAATCTCCCGTAATGGTTTGATGAAACACCCTCGGTCAATTTGCGCATGGTGAGACCTTTTTTTTTTTTTTTTTTTGCTTTTCGTCGCTCGACGTTTCTCTCCGCGATAACTTTCCTGCCTCTGTAAAATATCCGAGCCGCGCCAATCCTCACACGCCCTCTTTTTTTGCCCTTCCAACCCTTTCTTGCCCCCTGATCTCCTTCCCGCCACTAAGGAAAAGCCTATTTATTTCATTGTTTCAACAGCAATTCAAAAGAAAAGAAAATTGGAAAAAGGAGATTTCATTCGATCGCCTAGAACTTATTCATCTTTAACCTCATTAATTTATTTTTTCTCATTTTCAACAACAGAAAACCACCCTTTCCCTTCCCAAATGTCTTCTTCATCCTCGGCTGTTCCTTCGCACAGCACCCTTTGCGCCTTGCTCACCTGGAAAGATCCTGCTGCCACCGGTAAGGTTTTCGGTGCCATTGTCGCCACCTTGATTTTGACGAAAGTCAATGTTTTCAACCACTTGTTCCACTTGCTGTACTTGGCGCTTTTGGCTGCTGCCGCCGCTGAGTACTCTGGACGTGTGGTCACCGGCCAGGGTTTTGTCACCAAGTACGCCGGTGTTCCTGAATCCAAGACCGACACTTTTAGAAACTCGGTCTTGCCTGCCTTGGCCGACTCTGCCGAGGCCATTGAGGCCTGGGTGCACAAGGTTGTGTATGCCCAGAACATCGAGGCCACTTTGAAGGCCGCTGGTGTGTCGTACATCTTGTACAAGTTGACCTCGTGGTTTTCCCTCTACTCTTTGATCTTTGCTACCGTGATCTTGGCTTTCTCTGGCCCTTATGTCTACCAGAGCAACAAGAAGGAGGTCGACGCTGCTGTGGCCCAGTACACCAACATTGCCAAGGAGAAGACCGGCGAGTACACTGCGCTTGCTAAAGAGAAGATTGCCCCTCACTTGGAAACCTTGGCCAAGAAGACCGGTCCTGTTGGCTCTTTCATCCAGTCTAAGCTCCCAACTAGAACTGCTGGCACCACTGTTGGCTCGCACGCTTACTCCTCCACCTACACCCCTCACTCCGCTGCTGCCGCTCCTGCTGCTGCCGCTGCTTCTCCATCCGCCGCTGACGAGCCTACTGTTGGCGTGACCACCGGTGCTAGTAAGTTCCCTGATGTGCCATCGCACGTCTCGCCATCTGCTCCTCAGTCCATGACCGAGGCTGTGGATGCTTCTCTTGAGCCATCCATCTAAGCACTGACGGTGAAGATGATTTGCACTCATTGCCGTATGTAATTTTTTTTTTTCTTTTTTTTTTCTTTTTCCTTTTTATCGTTCTTTTACTAAGGCCGATTAGCGCCGTTGGCTTTACTCTTTAAATATCTATTTTTAATTGTTGTATAACGCTAAATGACGTGCTCTACTGGCAACCCGCTGGTGTAGGAAGCCTCTCGAAGCAGGCAATGTACTTCGATCCCTTATTTCTCTCGACCTTCTGGCCCTCTTCCGTTGAATTTGTCATGAGCTCAACGCACTTGTCTTCTTCCTCCCATTGCTTAGACTTGCGCTCAAATAATGGGTGTTCCTCCAAATGCTTCACCATCCACTGATGAAGGTCCTCGACATCGGTGATGGTATAAATAATACCGCCCTCACGCAAAACATAGGCGTATTCGGATAAAAGCGTATTTGTGATGATTCTAGCCTTGTGTTTTCTCTGTTTGAAGTGTGGATCGGGGAAGCAAAAGAACATTTTCGACAATTGCGCCTTGTGGAAGAAGTTTGGCGTGAATTTCATGGCATTTCCCCGCAAAACAGCGACATTCTGATACTCCTCGGTGGCCTTGTGCTGCTCCCTCAACGCAATGATCCGGTCTTCGACGTATTGGGTCACCTGCACTCTAATTTCCATACCCAAACTCAACTTTTCAGGGAAAGCGGTGGCAAGGTTAATGAGCAAGCCTCCGTATCCACATCCGATATCGGCAATTTCAACATTTTTCGACATTTTTCCCGTTTCCTTGTCAACATAGTGTGGGTACAATTTGGCCCAGTTCATCATCGAAGGTTCTTGTGGATAATCAAGACGATGGTCTGAAAATGGGTTCGAATGGGCCCGTTGTCTGTAGAATCTTTTGCGGGGCAAATCAATGGCATCTGGTTCTGGCGTCGGCGTTTCGATCCGTGCATGTTTGAGCACTTTCCGTGTTTCCTCCTTCTTGTCTCTGTATGCTTTTCTCTTCGATTCAGATTCTTTCTGTTCCCGCATCTGCGTTTCTTTGTCTTTGAGCACCTGAGGTGCGGTAGGAACTGGTCTCGCCATTATTATTACTTTTTTTTGTCTTGTCTTGTTATGCTTTCCGTAATATATGTTACAGGAAATTTTACCCAAACCTGGTGTGGTGTGTTTGTTTTGTTGGTCAAGACAATAATAAACTAAAGACTTTCCACCGGCCAAATTCTTTCAGGGCTGGGTGAGAAAATCCGGCACGCGAGATGAGCATCTGGGTACTTTATTAGACGGTCGACTATGGAAATATGAAGCCGGGGAAAAAGCCTTTGCGAAGGTAAAAATAAATAATTTTTGGGAGTAGTCCGAAAAAAAATGAAAAGAAAAGGAAGTTTACGTAAATAACTCAACTTCTAATAATAATTTTGAAGAATATGTGTTTTCTCATATATCTATAGAGTCCACGCATTTCATAGAGACAGAAACAGTGGGCTTATCCAACAGTGACATGCTCACTTCTTCTGCCCTTTCTTCTTTTGCAAGACTATATACAAATCATGGCTTTCTCTTTAATTTCTTATTATTTTTTGTTGTTTCGATTCCGTGGCCTGCTCCGCAGAACTCCCACGCGAATTCTATATGCGTATGTACAAGTTACAGCAGCGATTACTCAGATTCACCGTTCGTAGTTTCGGGTTCACCACCGCCAAGGTCTTTCTCTCTCTGGCCCATAGTCAAGTAGAGCATGGTTCCTGTGGATTCCAAGGTACGCACCAAGCCAGCACCTCCCAACACAGTCAACAAACCGGCCAACTGGCCCTGTAACTGGTCCTTAGTAGGCAACGTCTTGAAGTGGTCCACTTGAGAAACACTGTAGACCGAGGCCTCAATACGGCCACCAATCAAAAAGAGCTTTTCGTTGGCACCCTTCAAAACTTTTAACACCTGGGCCACCACCGAAGGGTCGCACAGAGGAATTGTGATCACAGCCGTAGGACCGTTAAGCAACAGGGCCAATGGGTGCTCGACCTTTTTATTTTTCAACGTGTTTTTGTGCAATGCAGGGTCCTTCTCGTGAGCAGAACGCAAGTAAACGTTGTACAAATTGTTTCTGACATATGTCAACTGAGCACCGGCCTTTTTAAGATCGGCTCTCAAACGCAAGGTGTCGTTTTTCAACAAGTTGTTATGGTGCGCATATAACACAATCTCGTTGTTGTCGTTCAAGTGCTTGTAGTAATCGACCAAAAACGTTTTTCTCAGAAGCACATGTTTTGTCGTTTTGCGGCTAAGATCAATTGCTGGACGTTCACTTGTAGTTTGCGTTGAAATATATGGGGTTGATGAAAAACTCCGCCATGACGCTGCAGATACCATGGGCTTGAGGCCAGCAAATGCAAGACTGCTCCCCGTAGTAAGGCGACTTATGCCGACATTCAATCTGTTGAGAAACATCTGCATGGTTGTGTTTACCAGATTGTAAATTGACGATCTTTCTTTTTTTTCATGTCTCGCGTAGGAACTTTTTTTTTCTTGGTGAGGTATTGGCGTGAGCACGACCAGTCATGGTAAGCTTGGGGGAATGATGATTTGTGGAAAATCCTTACTTTTACACCGATTTTTGACTTCCTATAAACATTGAAGGAATTTTTGGAGAGAGCTTTAGTGGAAACTAATATTGGCAAAATCAAAGACGTTAAGTACCTACGTTTTTGCTATTACTTTGGACAGAGCCTGGGTATGGTGCGGCAAGAAAATTGCAATTTGAAATTACTTTTGGCCGACTTATAGGCCAGACAAAAAAACGAACGGTTTTTCAAAACTATATCGACTGGGTATTTTGGTTAGTCTTTCAAATGATAGTCTTTATTCTATATCCTAACAAAAGCAGTAAATATGAATATTATAAAATTTGGCTGTAAGTTTTAATATTTTAAATACTTTCCTATCAAACTGATAAATTGATTATATTTCCTCCGGTCGTGGAAAATTCACGAGAGGTTTTGAAGCTGACAATTTTAATCTTTTATCTACTTCCAAACTTCCTTATCCTAAATAACTTATTTTTCTAAAATCTAATTAGTAGGGGGACCAAATAATACTGGCTTTGAAATGTTGTAGCTGCGGGGTCTGGGCACTCACCATATCCACACTGTTTCTATTACAGTAGTGTTGAACTGAAATGTTCACTTAGCTCCTTAGACCGACAACATAACATAAAGAAACCAAAAATTCACGGATAAAAATAAGTACTAGACGAACTTGAATACTTGCTCTCGATTTAAAACAGAAAAAAAAAAAAAAAAACAGAGAGAATTTAGTGCTTTCATTTTGCAGTCGATTATCTGCGGGGCCGGAACTGCACCTGTGCATCTCTCGCTAGCCCTACTCATCGGAGATCAGTGAAAAGTACTGCCAGTCTTAAATCTAACACTTTGTTCGAAAAATACTCGGGATTTCCGTAAAAACTCATTAATCTGTTCTCTATGAGCCAAGACGGTCTCAACGACTTTTTAAACTCTCTTAAGGCGGCCGCAGGAGGCACGCCAACGGCCTCAGAATCCAGGCAGGTCAAAAAACAGAAAACCAACGTTAGTCTACTGGATCCTTCAAGACTAGGTAACAGTGGAGGCTTTGGATATACGGAAATCAACAAATACGAGCACTGTGCTCGCTCGCTCCAGAAAAATGTTCGTATTATTGTAGAGGATGCTCCAACATTAGCGCAGCTTAAACGGTACGCAGAGGACAATTCTATTGACCGATTTGCTCAACTGGAGGCAAAAACAAACATGCTTTTAAGCTTAGTGTCCAAGCTCAAGTCTCTTTATTCAGCAAAACAACTTGAACTTTTCGACCAGATCTTAGAAAATAATGTCGTGGTGAGTGGGTCCACTGCTAAAGTCGATTCAGAAATAAAGGTTGCAAAAGAACAACAAAAAGGCAAGCTGGACCAAGAAGCTGAGCATGTGGCCAAAGGCTTGCCGCCGCTTCCCAAAATTAACAGCCCTGAATTGTACCAACGGGTTTTCCAGCATAAATCAACCAGCGCTAATAAGACTTATCTCAGCTCAGGGGAGATTGCATTGTCAAACAACGAGCGAATCGAATTCTTGGGAGATTCCGTTCTCGGTAATGTAGTGACATTTATTTTATTCGATGCATTTCCTACAGTCAATGAGGGTCAGCTTTCGCTGATGCGGTCGTTACTTGTGAATAATAAAACTCTTGCTGAGTTTTCGGTGGCTTATGGCTTTGACAAGAAATTAAGATGTAATATTGATGAGGAAACTTTGAAGAATGGCTCTCAGAAAATGTTCGCTGATATTTTTGAGGCATATATCGGCGCGCTTGCTACCGAAAGACGCTACGATCTTACTGAAGTCGAGAAATGGCTCAAACTGTTAATGGCAGCTAAAATCAAAAGCATTTCAAAGGATCTCGAGAAAGTCACGGCAATAGACAAAGAGGCGAAAACCGATCTCTACTCTTTGATTGGCTCAGCGTCTTTGCACCCGGTCTACAAGGTAATCTCTAGCGGAGATGGTATCAACACGCCATTTAAGGTACAATGCTTGATGGAGAATAATGTCATTGGTGAAGGCGAGGCCCCTGGCCTTAAAGATGCGGGTCTCAGAGCAGCAATGTCGGCGCTCAAAAATAAGAAGATGTTGGAAAAATACGGACGCATGCGTCTCGAAACCGACCGCTCGACCTCGAGCTTAAAACAAGAACCAGCTTCCTCAGATGACGCGGCTGCCACTCTGACCATGTTGCCTTTGGTTGCTGGCAAAAATGTTTTCCCAAACAAGTTTGCCAAGAATGAAGCTTATGCTTACTTTGGAAAAAGTCTTGGGCTTTCCCCTGAATATAAAATCGTCTATGAAGAGGAAAATAAGAGATTCAAAGCAGAGTTAAAGGTGAAAGAAGTTGTGGTTGCTGTTGCGTATGACGCTAATAAGAAGAATGCCGTGTCTCGGGCTGCCACTGTTCTCTTGGAGAATAAGCAATTACTTCCGGAAATTGTGAGTTTGATCAGCTGAGAGCTGTTAACAATTAAATCATGTACATGCATCTTTTCAATTAAGTTGGAGAATAAATAAAAACGCACACGATCCGCTTCGAGAAATTGGATTAGATAAAATTCTTTGTCGCTTTGATGGATATCTAGCGGTGAGCGGCGGCGCCCCTTTGAAATTTCCTACTGAAGTGTTTGTAGCATGTGCGATACACCAGAATTGGGCCTGATACCCGATGAAGCTCTTTTAAAACACTGAAGCTTTCAATGAATAGTAAAAGACCAAGTTTGAATCGAAAGGCCGGATCAATTGGATTTGTAATATCACCAAAGGGATAAAACTTCTCAGTTCACCGTGAATTCATCAAAATTAGGAATCGAGGTTTTCGCGAAAATTGAAAATTAAAATGGTGGCAAATCGTCTTCATTCCTCAAGAAGACTCGACATGCTACAAAGTATAATATTCTTTATTTGGATTATAGACTATCATTCACCGTTTTGAAAAGTTTAAACCCCCTTTTTTTCACTTTTTTCTTCTTTTAGGAATAACGGCGTGAAACATCGAATATGATGACATTGTTTTCGACGTTGTTGGACCGAAAAGTAATTAGTTGGTTTCACAATGGTCGCCCAATCTTTTTTACATTTTGTCTCATGGATTTCTTTGTCACCATTTCTGGTGGACCCAGTGTTGCCTACCTCTTGAGACTCAAATTGAAAGAAAGATTATATGGAGAATATGACTATGAGCGGGGATGAAACATGCATCTTATACGAGACCAGAGAATGCCCAAGACGGGGCGGCGTATATACCATAGTATATATGAACCAAATTATCATAAAAGGGACTTATACAGTTTGAATTAATGAAAATCAACGGCAAGAGAAAGATTGTAATATATGAAGTTTTCATACTTGCATCAATACTTTTGTTTAAAAATGCATACTTATGCGGAAAAAGAGTGAATGCCTAAGTGAAGCTTGGAACTCATTTGACGCTAACCAAACCTTAACAATCCGTGGGTCAATAAATTCTTATAAGGGTATTTGGAGAGTGAAAATATAGTAACGTCATAATATCGGGGCAAGATATTCGAGATGCATGTGGCCGCGAAAAAAACAAGACAGGATAAAAGACGAAATCAAGGTGGCAAATTTCTTCAACCATTCCTTCTTGGAGTACAATCGGTCAGTAGCAAAAAGCAAATTTTACTTTAGCTATTAAGATATATCTCAAATTTTTATAGAAATCCAGAAAACTTTGGTGACAAGGTAAAAAGAAAAAGAAAAAGAAAAAAAAAACAAATTGACAATCAATGTGGAGGCAATTTCTGAAGTTGTGTCACAAGAGCTTCATCAATTGGATTGATAGCAGATATTCAATTTTCACAACACTTCTATTCATTGATTTCAACTTGACCATTCTTGGCGGGCCTAGCGCTGCAGTTTTGCTCCGGCGAAAATTGCAAAGTCGTACGGAAGAGACGATTACGAGCAAGAATGATACAAACAATCACCTTAAGAAATGGCTGATGAAGATATATAAATATAGCAAAAGAATAAAAGCATTTGAAAATTTATTCTAGGATCCAAGTAGTAAATCTTCTCTGATATGTTGAGGCCAAAATACACACTTTTATCCTCAATTGTTATTGTATGATAAGGCCAATATAGAAGATGATGCATTACATGTTTTTATCAAATTTGTTTTGATCAATTCATCTATCAAAAATAAAAAATAGAAAAGACTGATCACAGGTAAATCAAAAAATGTAAAATTGGGTCGAAAAATGCATCCTAAAATCCAAAACGAAAAGTTTTTGGAATATAAAGGTTCTTTAATATAAATCTATATAGAAAACAGTGAGGGAAAATGTGCACACGAAGGCAACTTGTCCGAGCGGTTAAGGAGAAAGATTAGAAATCTTTTGGGCTTTGCCCGCGCAGGTTCGAATCCTGCAGTTGTCGTTATTTTTTTCATTCCAGGTCTTCAAGAGAAAAGAATTTTTGTTCTCTTTTGCAAAAGTCAAAAAACCTTTTTGGGTTGAATAAAAAAACTTATCGAATTCACACAATTTGAATCACCTCATGCGGTAATTTATCTGGTGCTAAACCATGGGCATCGCGGTGCGAGAAGTTCAGAAAAAATGCATCGTGGACGTGCATATAGCGCGGGGCCCATCTCACTATATTCCTGCTTGACCAAAAAAAAAAGTGCAATCTGTGAAACGACTTCATCAAACTTTTTACGGTTTACTCATATTTTTGTTAGAAAAAAAATGCAGGTTGCTAAATTGGCCGTCCACCAGGACGATGCAGAGATCTTGCTTAAAGAGAAAAACAAGCTTGACCAAGTGGTCGTTGACAAGTACAGAACCGCAGGTAGCATTTCCCAAACCACGCTTAAATATGTGATACAGCTTATCAATGACTCGTACCACCTCCAAAAAACAGAGAGACCTTATTCTTCGGAGGAGCTCTGTATATTGGGAGACTCTATGATGTTCAAGTTGCTCGGTAACTGCTTCAATAATTCCGATAAAGTCAGGGAAAAGGGTATTTCGCACCCAGTGACGATCGAGGTCAACGAATATGTGGCCAATGTGTCGCCAGAAATGGGCCAGAAGTCCGAACAACAAATATTCCAAGCAGGAGATGTGGTCACTATCAGTCTCGGTGCACAGATCGACGGTTACACTGCTTTGGTGTCGCACACACTTGTGATTTACCCACCTGGAGTGTTGATTGATAATGAGTTGAAACCCGCCGGTCCACTTCTTGGCAGTAAGGCCGATGCTGTGGTTGCATGTGAGATTGCCACAAAGACTGTTGTTGCTCTTTTGGGGCTTGCATTGCACCCGGAGAAAATTGCATGGATCCCCGAGTTGCTGCATGCTGGAAACGCCATTACAGGTTCGACCATTAGACTGGTGGTTGATAGAATTGCCGCCAGTTTCGGGTGTGTCGTTGTTCCTGGCTCTAAGGTTAGAAGAGTCAGAAGATTCTTGGCCGGTCAGGCCGAAGGTGTTGTTGCCGAGAGAGACTTCAAGGGTGTTGTCTGGGATGAGAGCAATCAGGAGGAGGAACTTTTGCAAAAAGCCGCCGGTTCCGAGTTGATCGTGCACGACAAAAAATCTGCTGCATCTACTAACGTTTCCAGTGCCATCCCCACCGACGAGTTTGTGGTGGAGGCCGGCGAGGCATACAATGTGGACTTGAAGTTCTGCAGCATGGCTGATTTCGAGGAAAAAGGCCTTATAACTTTGCAAGATGTCGAGCAAACAAAGCCCACGATCTTCATCCGTGACTTTGCCGTGACCCATTACTTGAAGTTGAACAGCGCCAGGGAATTGCTTGCGCTCGTTGACAAGAACTTTTCCGTGTACCCATTCAAATTATCGCATACCTGTGACTCTTTCCCCGTGGACTACGAACAAAGCGACATTGTGGGCCAACTTGCAGCCATCAAGAAGGAGATTGTTAGACGTAAACTTGGTTTGAACGAGTTGACCAACAGATACTTGGCCAGACCAAAACCCGTGCAGATCGTCAAGCACGTGCCTTTCTCCAAGATCTTGACCACCTCCAACCCTACCGGTAGACACGGTATCGACAGCGCGAAATTGTCGTTGCCTGGAAGAGAGGTGCCGCTCCCTGCTTTGGGAATCAGTGCCTTGAAGTTAAAGTCGCTTTTGAAGTTTGGTGCTCCAGCTACTGCAGTAGCAAGAGAATCCACTACGATTTTGTTGAACGATGCTAACAAGGAGGTTTTGAGATTGACCGGTGGTGACAGTTCTGCCAGACCTTCGTGGGTCCACTCGCAATTCCAAGTCGCCCCTGAGGTGGCCAGTTTGATCACTTCTTTGGACAACGCCGGCTTTGCAGTCAAGGACGTGCAGCCACTTAAGTTGAACACCACTATTTTGCACTTGGAGGAGACCATGCAACTCGATTAATCTTGTTGCATACAATATGTAAACTAATTTAAAAACTGACAATTCCATGATTCGGCAGATACGTAGAAAAGCATATTTAATAATTGACTCAAATGAAAGCCAAGCGACTATTAATTAGCGGACAAATGAATTTGAAATATTATTATTTGATAAGTTTGACAAAACTTGTTCACCGTCAACTTTTGCCGAAAGACGTTTAAAACGATCGTATTATGTTTTGGCACCCTTCGCTTCGTTGCGCAACGTGCCAAAGTGGGGAACTTCGGGTGCGCCCTCTTCCTAAATTTGGAAGGTGCCAAGATTATCGTAGAATATTGGAATACGTAGAGTGACAGCAAGAATTTTTTTCTTTACTTAAAATTCTTCGCAATAAAAGAATCTAGAGCAATATCTGAATTAAATTTCAGGATACGCTTTATATTCAGGCGGTATTAAAGAGATCTCGACAATACCCCACACGCCCCTTCAGAACACGGCAACTGTTTACTAGAGCTTAGGCAAACAACTTTTATTTGGTTGTTCGTTTCTAATTCAATGGTCTCACTAAAATGAAAAATGTAAAACACATACCTTTACTCTAAAAAGTGGCTGCTTGCTACAGAAAATCAAATCCAACTCCGAGCTAAGAGAAAGAGTCACGTGAGGTGGAATACCGAGGTAAAAAAAAAGAGGGGTAAAGCTCGCTCGCCAAGAACCCTTAATGCGAAGCTGGCCACGCCCTAAGCTTATTTAGACTCTACACCCGTGATTCTCCCAATTCCGAACACTTCGAAAGGCGAATCAACGTAAAATTGTAAGTAAGGGGAGAGCCGAAAATTCAAATATAAGTATAAAAATAACTTCGAGGCTATGCTTTATCGCCATCAGAATTGTCCCTCACAAGTAAAACGCCTCGTCGTAGCAGCTTTGACAAATTAGTGCGAACAATCAACCAAAACAAAAATGTCGCACTATCAAGGCAAAAAAAAAAAATGTCGTCAGTGCTCTGGCTCCAATTTAGGCGGGCGGATCCTGCAGACACAGACGGGCGAGAGCCCCCTTCACTCAGCTGGCCTCCCTTCGATTCCTGGCTCACTCTTACTCTTTTCCGTCTTGGTATCTTATAACGAACCTTTACACCTTACCAATAAATCCAAGTATGTACCATCAATTACCTTCAATAGAACAAGTCGGGTGTCAACCATTGCACCTTGTTTAGCCTACGTGCTATTTATTTCGCCTTTTCGCTGCTTCGCTATTGCGGGATTATGCTGGATTCCGAAATGGAAATCTGAACAAAGGACAAGAAAAGATGAAACAAAAACCGGGGTCATTCATTATGATTCCGCCTAAATACGGCTTGCATTAAAATTATTCTGGTCATTTTGGTGAAAAATGGAACTCAAAAAAAAAGTCTTGGTTTTGAGGCTGGTCCCATTTTTTTTAGCTTGATTCAGGTGTTTTGATCGTCGTTTTGTCCTCACGCATTTGGCGCCCGGGCTTTAGGCGTGCAGTCTATTTTCCCCGAGCAATCGCAACCAAAGCGCGAACATCCGCTTGTGTGCTTTCGCCACTTGCGCGTTGATTAAAGCCTTAAAGACTGAATGTACCATGAACACAAACTTGCAGAATTAAATGATTTCATGGAGACTATCGAAAGCTTATGCTTGCTAAGATAAGCGCCACATCGTGTTTGCTTGTGTTTGTAAATTTTGCGGGTGAACCCGCATTTTGATTGCAAAGCCAGGTGACATCATGCGACATCCGTGCACCGCGACACTCGCGGAAGTCGGACACGACCTACTCCGTTTATTGTCCATTTTTTTTCTTGCTTGGTTGGCGCCGACTAATTGACAAGGATCACGAAAAGAATTGTCTCTTCCTTAACCAGTTCTATATCTGATAAATCCTATTTTGAAATACTAACTTTTATAAGCAATGCCTGCCTCCCGTGAAGACTCCGTCTACCTCGCCAAATTGGCTGAACAAGCCGAACGTTACGAAGAAATGGTCGAGAACATGAAAGCCGTTGCCTCTTCTGGTCAAGAATTATCCGTCGAGGAGCGTAATTTGTTGTCCGTCGCCTACAAGAATGTTATCGGTGCCCGCCGTGCTTCTTGGAGAATTGTTTCTTCTATCGAGCAAAAAGAGGAGGTCAAGGGAAATGAACAACAAGTTTCCTTGATCAGAGAATACCGTTCCAAGATCGAGGCCGAGTTGACCAAGATCTGTGAGGATATTTTGTCTGTCTTGACCAACCACTTGATCTCATCTGCTCAAACCGGTGAGTCCAAGGTGTTCTACTACAAGATGAAGGGTGACTACCACCGTTACTTGGCTGAGTTCGCCATCTCTGAGAAGAGAAAAGATGCCGCTGACTTGTCCTTGGAAGCTTACAAGGCTGCATCTGACGTCGCTGTCACCGAGTTGCCTCCAACTCACCCAATCAGATTGGGTTTGGCATTGAACTTCTCTGTTTTCTACTACGAAATCTTGAACTCCCCAGACAGAGCTTGCCACTTGGCCAAACAAGCGTTCGACGACGCTGTTGCTGACTTGGAGACTTTATCTGAGGATTCTTACAAGGACTCCACATTGATCATGCAATTGTTGAGGGATAACTTGACCTTGTGGACTGACTTGTCCGAGGCTCCAGCACAACAGGAGGAGCAAGAAGCACAAGCTGGCGAGCCTAAGCCAGAGGAAGAATAGATAGCTTTGGAATAATGATATATCTTTAATTTGTCATGGTCCATTGAAGAAATTCCTCAAGCTTCGACTTTTGTCTTTGTTCACTTCTACTTGTCTCTGTAACCCACCATATTGAATTTCTCTCATGCTTCCATTTGTATCCGAGATTTCGAATGTGAAATGAAAAGGATTTGCTATCCAATAAATGAAAAAATATAAAAAAGAATCAAATGATAATTGTAAGTGTGCTTTGTAAAAATTTAACGTCTGTCTTTTCTTTTACTATAAACGCGTGTTTTTTTTTCATCCGTCGACTGAATTAAAAAAGAAACGGAGTACTCGAGAAATGGAGCTAAAAAGTGATTTCTTTGAGACGCGGAAAAGTTTATTTATTGTTTGGGAGAATTTGTGCTGAATAAAAACCCAAGGCTATTTTTAAAAAAATCGCTCAGGCCGAATGAGCTACACGCAAGTTTATTCATCTCTTCTTTACTTCAAGATTGAGTTGAAACTCATTTTCACTTTGAATGCTGCCTCTAATACGCAGACTTTGGTGAATTGGCCAAGAAACTTTTTTTTATTATCAATGTCGGTGACAAACGAAATATCGATGAGGATACCCATTTCTTTTTGCGGAAATGAAATATTTAGAAGCCTTTCATTCAGCGAGAAGAGTGATAATTATACTCGAGAACCTGGATAGCCTGTAAACTCGTGTTTTGCCATTTTCAGATGCGTCTAAAACCCTGACAAAAAGAAAGCTTCGGCAGTAATTGAGACGTTTGAATTTGAGACATGAAACATTCATTTTTTTTTTCTGTTGTTACAATGTTTGCATTATAAATAAGTTAAAAAGGCCATGTTTAGCTTTGAATTGAATATTGAACATGGTCGAGATACTATTGCAGCTAATATTAGCACACGCGTATTTCAAGGGAGACAACAGCAGAAGGCTCAGATGAAGGTTTTTACGCATTTTTCGAATAAATAAAATAAAAAGGGGGTTGAGAGTATAATCACCGCATTTTGGAAATTTTCTGGGGACTTCTTCACATAAAACTATATATCATTCCAACTTCTAGCAAGCTTTTTACACGTTCAGCAATAAAGCAGGCAAATTTATGGGAAACCTCAATCAAGAAAATGCATTGCGAGATTCTTATGTTTCAGGGTAGTTTTTCTACACTTTCTTTCTACGTTCACTCAAACAAATAAATAATATGGTATTACAGCTAACAATTTGAGGCTATTTACCTTCGGTTCGAGCTTGGATCTTTAAAAAACCGCCCCTTCTTTCCGTTTCCCCTTTCCCGGTACACATCAATCCTGATCGCTGTCGCGTGGAAGCTTTGAACAAATTATACTGCACATAAACACACACACACGCTCAAAAAAATAAAAAAAAATCAGAGGCGCGAGAATTGTTTCGAAAGTGTGCAGTGTGCGCCAAACTTCAAAGTTGGAGGGGAAAAAACCACAACACCTGTCTCGTTCTCGTTCTCGCCTAGACAGTGGACAGTGGACAGTGCACACCAACACACCTTCTTGGAAAAAAAACAGATCGATCAAGAAATCATAAAACAAAAGGAAAGAAAAAAATAAAAATAAACAATATCAAGTTGAATATTGAATAAAAAGAAAAAAAAAGAAATCCCATAATTATACACTATGCCCGAAGCCGTTGGAATTGCTAATTTGCCCAATCAACGGTACAAGATTGTATCGAACAGTGGTGCCACGTTCACATTGATGGTTGCTGGTGAGTCTGGTCTTGGAAAAACGACATTTGTCAACACGCTTTTCCAAACAGCATTGAAGGACCACGCGGACCCTGAAACAAGACATAACAAATTCACATCGGCCCATCAAACAGTGGACATTTCAATTGTGCGGGCGATGTTGGAGGAGAAGAATTTCAAGATTCGGTTAAACGTGATTGATACGCCCGGATTTGGTAATAACGTCAACAACGTGGACTCTTGGGCGCCCATCATCGACTTTATCGACGACCAGCACGACTCGTACGTGAAACAGGAGAAACAGCCACTGAGAGCTGATAAAAAGGATTTGCGTGTTCACGCGTGTTTATATTTTATTCGCCCCACAGGCCACTCGTTGAAACCGTTGGATATCGAAATCATGAAGCGGTTATCTACACGGGTGAATTTGATTCCGGTGATTGCCAAATCCGACACATTGGCCCCCGCCGAGTTGCAGTTATTTAAATCACGTATAAGAGACGTGATTGAGGCGCAGGACATAAACATCTACACCCCACCTTTGGATTTGGACGACCCTGCCCTGGCTGAGCACTCGAAACAATTAATTGAGTCGATGCCATTTGCGATAGTCGGCTCTGAAGAGGACGTCGAGGTGTCTACTGGGAATTTTGTCAAGGGTAGAAAATACCCTTGGGGTGTTGTTGAAGTGGAGAATGAGAGACATTGTGACTTCAAGAAATTGCGGTCACTTTTGTTGAGAACTAACATGTTGGACTTGATTTTGCAGACCAATGAAATCCACTTTGAGACGTTCCGCTCGTTGAAATTGGGCACTTTGAACAAGGAAAACGGCACTGATAGTGCTGACGAGGGAATGAAGAAGACCAGAAGATTGTACAACCCTAAATTCAAGGAAGAGGAAGAGGCATTGAAGAAGTTTTTCACCGAGCAGGTCAAGGCTGAGGAGCAAAGATTCAGGCAATGGGAAACCAACATTGTGAATGAAAGAAACCGTTTGAACCAGGACTTGGAGGACATGCAAGCCAAGTTGAAGACTTTGGAGGACCAGGTCAAGAAGTTGCAGTTGAAGAAGTAGAGAAAATAGGTAGATCGGCATGTGAACAAAAGAACAGAGCCACGAGAAAATATAAAATAAGAAAAGAAAAGAAAAGAAAAGAAAAGTAATTACTTGAGAAAATAATTTTTTAGTGGTAAAAGGTAGAGAGCAGGGGAGAAATATTATTGTCTTTAAGTGAGATAGTGAGCATGAAAAATGGCGCTGTTGATGAGTACGAGAGAAAACCAACAAGGACATTTTCTTTTCTTTTATTCTTTTCGATTTCTTATTCCACTATGACTAGCATTTCTTTTTTTTTTTTCAAGTGTATGAATCTGATAAATTGTGGTTGCCGGATGAAATTTTGTGTCAAACGGGCAACGACTTCACTTTCATAAACGGTTAAGGGCACGGTTGAAACGGTCAATTGAAAAGCAATGCGACCAAGAAAAGGGCGAGGAGTGAAGCTAAAAAAAAAAAGGGCGAGACGAAAAAAAACAAAAAAATTAAAAAAAAAAAGAAAAGAAAGAAAGCAAAAAAAAAAGCAACGGTATTTCATCGGTCTGATAACAGGCCGACGGCTCGACTTGCCCGTTCGCGTACCTGCCAAGCAAAATCGACAACAATGAAACGTAAAAAGAACAAAGAAAAAGAACAATTCGCTCACCTTTTTTTTTTTTGTTTTGTCTCTTTTATTAGTAAAATGATAAGCAACAGGCGGACAGATCCGCGCGTGCATAAGGACCTCACATACGAAGATGCGCAGAGAAGCCCCATCACCACTAACATCAACGAGTTGAGAGCCACGGCTTAATTTACTTTTTCCAATCTTCCTTCTCAAAAAACACACAACAAAACAAACTTACAACTTAAAAAAAAAAGAAGATTAATGCAAGAACACGAAGCTCCCACGATCGAAGACCTTGAAAACGACCCCAAGCGGTTCAAGCGAACGTACGTTGCCTGTCTTAACTGCCGAGTCCGGAAAGTTAAATGCGACCTCGGCCCAGCCTCTTCACCAAGAGAACGATGTGTTCGATGTGCAAGAGAACGTCGGGATTGTGTCTTTGTGGATCTGAAAAAACGGAAGTTGGCCAAGGTACGCAAAGGAAATTTGGATAATAATGTGAATCAGGGCGACACTTTACTGCCCTCACCAGTTGCTGGCATTAGTCCTAGTCTTGCACTGGGACAGGAAAACGCCCCGCTATTAGGGACAAAGCATAACAACAACAATAATAATATTAATAATTATACCATCAAAAACGATTATAATAACGATGGTGCTAATAATATCAATAATAATAACAATACCAATAATGGTCAGCAGATCGCTGATTTGACCAAAGATGTGGGCCCGGGGCCTAAACATTTTTCCACAATGGAGGGTGCTCTTGTGTTTTTGGCAAACGCTGCAGGAAAAATTGCCACTGCAGATGAACGTGATAATATTGATGCCAGGGAAAAACATAGTCAACTTGAAGAAAGACATGGCAAGATTCAAAGACCAGGCCTGGCTAGTAGTCTGGGTCATAATCTGGGTCCCGAGCTGGGCAGTAATGCGGCAGGGGATGGTGGAAATTCTAATAGTGGTGCATTTTCTGGAATTAGTGCTGGCTCAAATCCGTATAAAACGATGCAATTCCCCACCACCACGGCCAACCCAGAAACCTTGCGTGGCGCCAGTCCAGTATTGGCTTCCGATACTCGCTCCAGTGTTTCTTCATCTGCTGCAGCCACGCCCACAGCCTCAGATCAACCTCCAGCATACTTAAGGCCGCATATCCCGTCATATACGACTCGGCACCTGTTAGATAACCGGCTCATGATGCCACCGGCAGAAAACTCGTACCTGTCTCGGCCTGAGGGTTCTAGTGTGCTTGCCGATATCGAGTACATTGGACCTCACGGCATTCTTACTGCACAAGAAGCCGAATACTTGATCGAGATGTTTTTCCTTACAATGCACCCGTTTTTCCCCCACATCCCCCGCTTCTTACACCTGCCCAAAGCCTTAAGTGGATACCCGATTTTGCTCTGTGCAATCCTCACCATCTCGTCCCGGTACCATCTGCTTGAAGGCGAAAACCACGCGGCAATTGCCAAAAATATCGAGATTCATGACCGGCTTTGGCTTTACGTGCAGCGCTTAATCTCTCAAACTGTGTGGGCCGAAGCCAGTACTCGGTCAATAGGCACGGTGTTTGCCTTTCTTTTATTCACAGAATGGAATCCACGGGCCATTCATTGGCGGTGGTCCGATTATGCGAACAGAGCCGAGGATGCAGCTGAGAATAAGGAGCCGGAATCTTTATCTGCCACTGCTGAACCCGCAGGTTTAGGAGCCATGCGCCGCTCATACCGAATGGCATGGATGCTTATTGGCTCTGCGGTACGTTTGGCTCAAGACACGGGGTTTATGGAACTCAGTGCCAAGACTTTCTTGGCCACACATGTGGCAGAAATCAATTCTGTCATGAATATGAAACGTCGTAGTATGTTGAGCCAGTCGTTGGCAGAACTTGATTTGGATACACAGGATATTTCTGAGACTGAGTTGGAGACGCGTGAGGGGAACGAAATAAAGGTGCTTGGGCTCTCAGAAGATATGAGTTTTCCGGAAAACAACTTGCAGTTCACCGAGGCCCAAAAAGCTCAGATCGAATTACTTCAAATCACGTCTGTGGGCCACGAATCATTATATGGATACAAGGCTCAGTTAGGCTCGTTAAGTCAGCGTCAAAACCTTTCCATCCTCAATTTTATGAACCCCATGATCAACAGTTGGAGTCGCAAGTACAAGAAATTCTTGGTGCCGAGTAAAGCCAAGCTCGCGCGGAAAGTGAACCCAGATTTTCGGAATTCAGACCCCAAGGTTGCGCAAGGGCTTGCTTCAGGGATAGAAAATGAGTCCTTCATTTTCGAGTTCAACTATACAAAATTGTATATCTACTCTCTCGCATTAAGCCCTTCTCCAAAGACAAAAGATGAATCGAAACCGGGCAAAGTCACGTTGAAGTTGGACGAGATCTCAAAAAGTGCAAAGTACATCGAACAAGCTTTTAATGCCGCAAACGAAATGCTTCAAGTGGCCCACCGCGTGCATAAACTCAAGATGCTCCGGTTTATGCCTGTTCGGTGGGTTACTCGGATGGTTAGAGCAGTGGCATTTATGGTGAAATGTTACTTGACGATTACTGCGCATAAAACCTCGGAAAGCAATTCGGACCCATCTTCCAATATCGAGCATTTCGATGCTACCATTTTATCGTTATCTCTTATTTCTGTTGAGGAAATTGTACAGAGTATCCAAAAGGCAGCCATTACTTTGCGTGACTGCTCGCCGGACGAGCTTCATTTGTGTACTAGATACTCAAACGTCTTGTTGTATCTATACTCGGAAATGAAGGCCAAACTGAAAACCTTCGCTGCCAATGAAGATGCTGAAGATATTAACCCAAAGCATCCACAAGCACAGCCACAAGCACAGCCGCAGCCGCAATATCAATCACAACATCAAAACTTACATCCACAACAATATCAGTCAAGCACTGAGGCTCCATTACCTGAAGCAGTTGATCCCGTGCCTGAAAAGACAAATTACAACGATAATTTTAGGGAATTTGATAATGGCTTGACTGGTGATAGTGAGGTTATTGAGTGGTTCATCAACAATAGAAATGTTGGGTTGGACTTTGTTGGACCATGGACAGAATTGATTGAGCAGCATATCGAAGAAAATAATCTCAACATGGATGACCAGTTTAATTTCAGCTGAAAGAGCTCCGGATGTTTTGACACATGGGGCCTAATATAATTACTAGAATATGATATTTACACACATTTGTTTAAAAATATTAGAAATTAATCTTAGCTCTCTTTTTCCTTTCCTCCACCCCTCATACACTATCCGCAGAACTGCTAATCGGTGTGGGTTGCATAGGAGGGCGCCGTGCTGTACCTGAAAGGTGAATCGGGAGTCCACTGTAATTGTCCCAGCTTTGTATGGATTTGGCCATCATCAAGAGCCGTTGGCGGGTAGAAAGTGATAAACAATGCAAGCCGAGATGTTCATGTAACAGGCCCGCAGACAAGCCGGGTGTGTAATTGCGAAAAAGATTCGGAGGGTTTTCCTCAAATTCAACAAACGGATTGAAGAAAACATCGTGCTGTTCTGGCCTAAAAGTTTCATCCTTCTGTACAATTGTATCTGCAATCTTGGTGTTCCAGTCCAACTTAAACGACAACTCAGTCATTTCATTGAGATACCCATGGATTACCCCAACCTTCTGCAAATAGTTTTTCGCATTGATGTTGTTATTTTCGGCCATGTAAGTCAAAAGAGCCACAGCCTTATTGCAGTTGCTTGATTCGCAACCAACAACTGACGCAAGAATCATGATCATCAATGCACAAAATAGGTGGCGACAATCCCAAAACCCAAGCACAAAGAGTTTATTGTATTCATACAACTTAAGAAAAATCAGTACTGTCCTAGTGGCCGCAGCGAGACCACGCGAGAGAGCCTGAAGCACACCCAGAGGATCTTCTATATGAGTGGCACGCGTATCATCAAACACTAAGGAGAACAAGGGTTCCACAACTAAGATGATCAATTGATTGTAGCGTAAAAATAAGTTGGCGAGGTTGCGGTCCGACAGCAGTAGAATGTTTTTCGTTCGGTGCAGCAAAAGTGTGACCTCCTCGTACTGTTTCACAATATCATCGACACACAGAAGAATGTTCTTCACCAACAACTTTTGATTCATCGAGTCCGAGGTGATGTAATTGACTGACATTGTGCGTACATTCGGCCCGTAGATCAATTTGTTGAATTTGGCCATATATTTGACCAAATGAACATTACACTCCAAAATCTCACTATCATAAGTATCCTTCAAATGCACCACAGGGCCCTCTGTCGGAAGCGCCACATCAGTATCTGTGTAGTCTATATGCACAGGCATGTTCATCCGCGCAGCCCATATTACATCCACCACAAATATCGTCCACCACAAACGCTTAGTCTTTTCCTCAAAGACACTGTGTCGTTGTGACTGCAAGGTGTCAAGATTTTGGGGCAGCTCCATACGCCGATGATATCCGTTAGCGACAGCTGAACGAAGCGCCACACCGAAAAAGTTATACACTGTATTGTACCGATTAAGATTACAGGCAAAAAGCCCGAGGATTACGGAACTTTGGATGAATCGGAGGTCTGGTTGTTCGTAACTAAGGTGGAACAACTTTGTAGCAAGCGAAAAAAACTCTGTGCCAGGGATTTTGCGGGGTTTGGTAGTAACATTGACAGAGAGCGAAAACGGGTCCAGGGCCTGATTCAAGAGCTGCTCTGCAAATGCAAGCAAGGCAAAAAAATGGCATAACGGAACCGGCGATATAGGTGGTAAAGCTGTCGGGTGGGATTTCTCGAGTAATCCAACCAGGGCAAAGTAACCGTAGATTTCCGCCACTTGCGCATCTATCACGTCCCCTTCCACTAGGTAGAATTCCAGAGAATAAGTTTGACAAACCACATTAATAAGCCGCAACGCATAGAACTGTGGCGGGAGGTGATGTGCACAAAGCACCAAGAGCTTGTATGGAATAAAGTCGTTTTCTGCATCTGCTAGAAGGTAAGAATCGGCAGCCAGTGGTGACAAGTGTTCTCGGCTTTG
>JAJMKX010000015.1:0-88447 GCA_030569435.1 Metschnikowia koreensis | reverse complement strand
TCGGCCTCTGGGCAGTGTATTTTTGTATGGTACTAACCTTGAAGCTCATATAAAGTTGGGCCGTGAACTTGGACTTAATGAATCTACGCATGAGATGATGATGTTTATTGCTTCAAACTTTAAACTCTGATAGATATCGGCCAATGATTATTTCTGATTTTTGTTGATCATCTTGATTTCTCTTTTCTAGTAGCCTTTAGCGAGGGGTTCATTGATAAAACTAAACTTGTTTCAGTTCTGATTCTTACTTTTTTTTTCGTTCATCGGTTTTGTTTTCGAACTTATCAACAAAAGAATAGCAAGAGCATTTGAAATCTTCCATGAAATTCCCCTTTAGGCAGTTTTAACAATAAAGGCTCCGGAAAAATCCAGTCGCTTAAATTCAGTGACATGATCTACATCTCTATTCTATTGTTTTGTGGCCACATACAATACCGCACTCTCTGTGCTATTATTCTAGTGTAAACTTTGTTAATTCAACCGCATTAACCGGCTAAATAAGAAAAGTGAAAATCCCTCAGATTTCTTCTAGCCAGTAGCAGAGAGTAAATGTTCATGTTTACCACATCGGCTTTCCTTCATCGATTTCCTTTTCTAGTGACACGCCCAAATTCTTGCAACTGGGATCGACCTAATATATCTGAATGTAGGGGGAAGTAAGTAGATTGTTCTCTTTAGATACATTCATTGAAATAGCGTAAGTGTAAAAACAATCCTTCCGAAAGAATGCATATTTCTTTAAATTTTTAAGCAATATTGATTATAAACTTTTGCATCATCAGCCGGATCACATTGTGAAGAGTAATTCTTTGACACCTTTTGTTTACTTATTAGTGCACATTACGTGAATTATTCTCTTGTCTAATTGCACATTTAAGTCCGATATCGGAGTCATGATTTACAGCAGCTAATTTATGTAAATGCGATGCTTTTCAGTTAAAATGAGGTGACTTTTGTTTTTTGCTAGAATGTTATGGTTGTTATGGTCTCTTTAGCTATTTTTTTCTGGTGCAATGTTGCTTGGGCAGCCACGTCTTTCAAATTTTGGGATCGACCGCAAGAGATTTTCATTGGCTGCGAAAATTATATCAATCTCTTTACCGGAACACTCGATTGGTGTGAAACATATGCGTTGGAAAGCATGGTCGGATGTTTGGTTGAAGGTGGAATCGACTTTAAAATGGTCGGATTACAGCTCAAGAATAAGTGTGATAAGATCGAAGATTATAGTGAATCATCTGTCATGATGGCATACGCAAAGTTTAGAAGCATTGAAAAATTCAAAACTGGAACTGAAAAAATAACAGGCCATCATATTCTTCTAAACCGGACCGAAGTGATCAAAAGCCAAGAAGCAAGCATTCTCTTGTATGAGTTGAAAAATAGAGCAATGTACTGTGGATTGGTTTTAAACGGGTTTTGGCTTGTTTTGTTTATTGTTGCCACCATGACGAATTGGCTAGTCAGATTGTTTCCAGGTGTCCGAGCTCACTTAAATGGCAATTTAGCTACTTGGTTTCGGGGATATTTTACATTACCTGCACTAGGAAAAAGTCATAAAATGCTTTCCAAGAAATACTTCGGATTCATACACTTTTATTCCCCTTCCAGGTTGGAAAGTTCTATCATAAGTTTATTTTTTGCTCTCTTCGTCATTTTATGCAGCGTAGGGTATGGGTCATGGGAAATCACCGAATTCAAGCCAGTCGCAAGAGACTACATTCACTACTTAGCAAACAGAAGTGCCATCATTTCCACGACTCTAATTCCCCTAGTTCTTCTACTCTCCGGAAGAAACAATATTCTCCAGTCTTGTACCCAATGGGACCATTCCACGTTTATGCTATATCATCGATGGATTGCACGAGTCTGTATCAGTGGTATTGTCATACATTCGGTTGTGGCATCTATTTCACTAGCCATGCACGGACTTTATTATAGTGAAATTTCAACATGGTATGTAATATGGGGGATTGTTGGCACATTGGCATGTACAGTGTTATTTTTCGGCAGTTTGCTTTACTTTCGGCGTCACTACTACGAGGCCTTTTTCATGCTGCATCTTATTTTAGCAGTAATATTTTTAGTGGGTTCATGGTTTCATCTTGCTGATTTAGGATACCTGTTTTTGATGAATATATCTATCACTCTAATTTTAGCGGATCGCCTTTTAAGGTATATCAGGCTTCTATACTTCGGCTTCCCGAAAGCTCATATAACTTACTATAGTGACGACACACTAAGGGTGGAAATTCCACGTCCAAAGCACTACTTTTCAGTTCCAGGGGGGCATTGTTGGTTGACTTTCGGAAGTTACTTTTGGCAATCCCATCCATTTTCATGTATAGAGTCTACCGGTCAAAACAACACGGTGGTATTTTTATGTGGAGTGAAGCTGGGTGTTACCCGAAAAATTGCTAATAAAGCTTGCTCTGCTCCTGGCAACAGCATAAGCATGAGAGTTTCAATGGAGGGAATATATGGAAGACCTTCCCCTACGAATTGGCACAAGCTGGTAGTATTTATAGCTGGAGGTAAGGGCTTTCCTGGAATATTTTCTGAGGCTTATAGCTTGGCCCTTCAAAACCCTGGTTGTTCTAAGAAAATTAAGTTCATTTGGATAACAAAGGAAGCAGCCTCGCTTGAATGCTGTGAAGAGGAATTGCTTGCTTTGGAAAACACAAGTATCAAGTCTACAATTTATTTAACAAGATTCCAATTGGAAAGCCAGACTCCAGATGAAGAAGAAGAAAAGGTGGATTTCATTGCTGGCTCTTCTCGCGCGAGTAGAGATAATTCTGAAACTCATGACTCGAGGAAATTTGAGGAAAAATACCCTCACATCTCTTTTATTTACTCGAAACCCGACATCTTCGAAATTATTTCTACCGAAACAGAAGAATGTCAAGAAAGCATTGCGTTTGTCAGTTGTGGGCACCCAGCCATGGTGGATGCAATGCGGGTCGCAGTGGTGGGGATCTTGCCGCAAACGGATAAAAGAGTAGACTACTATGACCAACTCCAAGGATGGGCATGAAAATTGATATTTTTATAAACAAATAATGCTTTGGAAATATTATTGAAATAAGTCTTTCTTGAAATAAAAGGCTTTTGGGATTTTAAAATCAAGTATGTTGTCAAATGAATTTGTATGTTTGTGCGAAAGACTTAATAAATGAAGAAACCACCACGAATTTCCAGAAAACGTATAGAATACGTGAAAGCACAAAATCTCAACATTCTTCGAAAAATAGCCAATTTTGAACAAAGAAAACAAAGAATAACAAATTCAATCTTATAATTGATTTTGGATAAAAGATTATGCTGAAGATACTTGAGAAGTCTTCTATACATGGAACGTTTTAGCTGCGTATGAAATCTGTGTCATTAGTTAGTTTCAGACTCTCCAAAAGATCACACTTCTTCTCACTGAAATCATTCCTAGGTGAAAAAATGGGAAAGTAAAAATTAGTCTTTGATGAATCTTTCGATTTTTCGGTCTGTATCTATCAATAATTTATCTACATGATGGAGTTGGTAAGTCACGTGCGACCCCAGCAGTAAGTAATGGACTCTCTAATTTCCTGAGAAAAATTTAATAACTTTTCATCAAACATTATAGTTAATTTATAATACATCCAATAATCATCCCTTCTGTTTCAGCTTTGGCCATCTTTATCAAACGATTTCGGCCCAGAAGTGCACTTTTTAAAACTAGGGTGCTCACCTGTATCAGTGTTGCCGCATACGGGTACATTATTAAATAATGAGATGATGATAAGCAGGAAAATGGACGCGAACTCTCGAGTCTCACCAGCCTCAGCACATAAATCAGATTCTTGAAATCCCAAAAAAATAAAAAAAAAAAAGAAGGAATAGAGCAAAAAAAATTAGAAAGAATAAATCACAAGAGCAGTGAGTTTTCATATATCGATGCCCTACATACAAAGGACCAAAGCACTCAGCCTCGATGCCGAGCTCCACTGGCTTGTTCGGCTGATCATCATCCCCGAATTCCCGCAGTTGATAGAGGCCCTTGAAATATGCTCGAATCTTCTCTTATACAATTCACCCAATCATCCAGATAGAAACCAGCATATAGAGCGGGGCCCCAGTATAACACTCCCAGTGTCGCTGGGGAAACTGGAGGAATTGAAAGGAATTGTGGTGCGGGACGGAGCCTACATCACGAAAATGAACGTGCAATTAAAAGAGCGGCATTTTAACCGGATCATCACCAAGCTCCACCTTGTCAAGCCATTTTTGCTTCCGCAAATAATCACAGCGAAAAAAAGCATTGACAATGCCGTGGCACTTATAGTGCAGGCGACATCTGCGTTTGAACAGCCTTGTGATCTGCAGTCTCATAGTTTACTTATGAAGTTATTTGATAAGCTTTTGCGCGAGCTCCAAACAGCGAAAAACAGTCTCCAGCTCCCCACCCAGCCCGAACTTGTGTTCCCTGCCCATTCTACCGATCCGGCGTTTTTCGAGCCGGAGTTATCGGCATATATAGCATTGGATCTCTATATCAGCCAGGCAGAGGTTTGTCTTGACCTTAAGGACTTGACGCGGGTCGAAGAAAAGCCCTGGTGTGAAATCGACCCTGTTTCCGGCAAATCTTATGTGGATAAGGTACGTGACCAGATGTCTGCAGGAGAAACGGGGCTCCAAAGCCTGGAAATCGATAAGGACCAGTCTGACCGTGGGATTCTTGGGAATGTGTTTTCGCATTTGCTGCTCAAACCAAAACTTGAGCCACAAGACTATATCACACGGTGCGTCACCTACAATAACCTGGTGGTGATGGTGAACAAAAAAATCGAGGTGTCAAGTGCTGATCCTGTGCTTGTAAGTGCATTCACCAAACTCGACCTGGTGGAGTATATGGTGAGCAGTTTTCTCGATAACATCAGCACGCTATACAGGGTATAATAAACGGGACTTGCAGGCGGGGAAGAGTATATTTTGTGGGATTTATTTTTCGAGGTAAATATGTGCTTCATGTGTTTCGCAGCCATGGCTGGAACCAGTGGTTGAGTAGTATGTGGAAGCACTAACTATGCGAGAAACAAATAAATAGAAAAAAAAAATTTTTAAGGATATAATAACGATATTCTTAAGAAAGACGTAAAGTAATGAATTTCTCAAAATATTTCTTAATTACAGTAAAATGTCTGAGTATCTATAAACACCCTAAAACTCACGTGAGGGAAAAGGCTAGGCTTTACGTGGGGCCCTCAGTCCTATGCACGTCGCCACAGTGCGGCCCCACGACGACGCCCAGTGACATCATAACCACGACTACAGTATCGGAATGTCCGCCTTCTTCTTGAGTTCCTTCTTCTTTTTCTCTTTTTCTTTTTTTTCTTCCCAATATACATGCTCAGAGCTTTTTCGAGCACACGTATAATTTCTCAATCAGGTAAACCGACTCTCGCTAAATACTCCACCATGGCCTCTGCTGCATATACTGTGTTGGCCGAAGATGCCGTAATTGAAAAGCCGGTATTGGACGATAGATCGTACCGGTTTTTGAAGTTGGCTAAAAATGATCTTCATGTTTTGGTGATCAATGACCCATCGACCGATAAATCTGCAGCTTCTCTTGACGTGAATGTCGGTTCATTTGCTGATCGGAAATACACGATTCCCGGCTTGGCCCATTTCTGTGAGCATTTGCTTTTCATGGGGACAGAAAAATACCCAGAGGAAAATGAATATGCCAGCTACCTTTCGAAAAACTCGGGTCATTCAAATGCGTACACTGCAGCAGAACACACAAATTATTATTTTGAAGTTGGGGCTGCCCATTTGGAAGGTGCTCTTGATCGCTTCGCCCAGTTTTTCATCAGCCCATTATTTAGCAAAAGTTGCAAAGACCGTGAGATCCGGGCGGTGGATTCCGAAAATAAGAAAAACCTCCAAAACGATCTTTGGCGCATGTACCAGCTCGAGAAGCTGACCAGTAACCCAAACCATCCGTTCAACGGCTTTTCCACAGGAAATTATGGCACCTTGAATGATGAGCCCGAAAGTAGGGGCCTTAATGTGCGCGATGTCTTGCTTCAGTTTTACAAGGAGCAATACTCTTCGAACATCATGAGTTTGGTGATTCTTGGCTCCGAGTCGCTTGAAGAATTGAGTACATGGGCAGTAGAGAAATTCTCCGACATTCCTAATGCGTCTCTCCCTAGACCTTCGTACAACAACGAGCTTATCTATGGCCCTGAACATATGGGCAAGCTTCTCAAGGCAAAATCTATTATGGACACCAATAAATTGGAGCTTTCGTTCGAAATCCCCGATGATATGGAGCAACACTGGCAAACCAAACCGGGCCAGTACTTCTCCCATCTTTTGGGCCATGAAAGTAAAGGGTCCTTGTGCTACTATCTCAAGGAGAAAAACTGGATCACATCGCTTTCTGCAGGAAACATGAAGGTTTGTCACGGCAACTCCTTATTTATGGTTGAGGTTGAACTTACACCGGAAGGTTTAGAGCATTGGCAGGATGTTGTAGTCCATGCTTTTGAATACCTTGAGTTGTTACACTCGCAAGAGCCCCAGGAATGGATCTGGAAGGAGGTTAGTGACATGTCGAGAATCAATTTCCGCTTTAAGCAGAAACTGGGCACTTCTTCCACGGTATCAAAAATGAGCAATGAGTTGTACAAGTTCGCAAGCGACTCTCCCGTGCCACCCGAAAACCTTTTGAAATATTCGGTTTTGAGTGAATTCAATGCTGAAAAAATAAAAAACTACGGCTCTCGCTTGGTTCCTTCAAACGTGCGTCTTAGTCTTACTTCTCAGCTGTTTGAAGGATTGCCTTTGAAGGAGAAATGGTACGGCACAGAGTATTCGTTGGAAGATATCCCAGCCGACCTTTCCCAAAGAATCCAAAACGTTTCTTCGAATGAGAGTTTCCACATGACATTGCCCAACAATTTCATTCCACAAAACTTTACTGTTTTGGGCGAAAAAGCAGGAACTCCTCTTGCTCATCCACATCTTATTTCGGATACTCATAAACACGAGACTTGGTTTAAACAGGATGATACTTTTGAAGTGCCAAAGGGATACATCAATCTCAATATCCATGTTCCGGCATTGGGCGAGTCGATTGAATCTGTTGTGCTCGGTACATTGTGGACTGAATTGCTTGACGATGAATTGAACGATTTGAAGTACTACGCTGACCTTGTGGGATTGCATTGCTCGATCTACCAGGGTAGAGGCTCATTCACCGTGAAGGTGGGTGGCTATAACGATAAACTTCCGGAATTTCTCAAGCAAATCTTGGAGAACCTTCTTTCGTTCACACCAAATGCGCTGAGATTTGAGTCCATTAGATACAAGCATGCACAAGAGCTCAAAAACTTTGGCTACTCGACCCCATACTCTCAAATCGGCGCCCGCTTCTTGCAACTTTTCAACGATAGGACTTACACAGTGGAAGACAGATTGGAATTCACCAGAAAAGTGGAATTTAAGGATCTTGAGAATTTCTCGCAGAACCTTCTTTGGTCTAAAGGTGTTTTCGTACAAACTCTTGTTCACGGAAACTTCGACTACTCGACTGCTCTTGAAGTGCATGGTCTGGTGGAACTGATCTTTAAAAATAAGTTAAGTATTGATGCAAGCAAGGAAAAAGTGAGAAATGCCATCAAATTCGAGAGTTCGAAGCTTGCCAGTGATGAAAACGCAAGATACGAAATCGAATTGGGCGATGCCAACAATGTCAACTCATGTATTGAGTATTATGTTCAGGTTGGAAAATTAAGCCCACAAGACACGAAACTCAGAGTTCTCACCGATCTTTTGGGAGTCATGATAAACGAACCATGCTTCAACCAATTAAGAACCAAGGAGCAATTGGGATACGTGGTGTTTTCTGGGTACAGACAAACGAGATCCGATTTCGGGTTCCGTATTTTGATACAGTCGGAGAAACCGTGCGAGTACCTCGAGTACCGGATTGTAGAGTTTTTCAAGAAATTCAGTTCCAAAAGTCTTGGGCCTGAACTCACGGACGAAGCGTTTGAAAAATTCAAGGCAGCGCTCAAGGTCAAGAAATTGACCAAGTTAAAGAACTTACATGAGGAGTGCAGCCGTTTCTGGAACGCCATTAGCGATGGCTTCTACGATTTTCAACAGAAAACGAACGATGTCAGTATTTTGGAAAAGATTTCGAAACAGGAGTTTTTGGAGTATTTCAATCAGCACTTTTCATTTGCTAACAACAGTGCAAAACCCACGTTGGCTGTTTACTTGAAATCACAGAAAGTTCCCGCTTTCGAAGGCGAATCGGCGCTCTCTGCAGCAGTTTTCAATTACATTTATGAGCACGATTTAGATGTCAGTTCGGATGTTGTGGATAAGATTATTTCGGAGAATGCCGGAAATGTCGAAATTGCAATTGAACAGATTGTTGCATCTGCAAAAGAGGCCATGGGCTCGCAACATAAATGGGAGGGAATCCAGCAAAACTTCTTGCAGCAAGTGAAAACAAGAGCAGAAAATCCTACGCCTACTGAATATCCACAAGGAAAATTGGTTCTTTCAGAGCTCGACTTTAAAAACACTCACGCAAAGGGCGGGTTCCCTAACCCAGTAAAAGAATTGGCCTCGTTTTACTACCCTCATGAAGATGCACATTTATAGAACAGTGATAATCATGTTTTTACTAGATAGGATAGAACCTTGCATACAAGTTTATAAATAAAGTAATAATGATAAAATTACAATAAAATAAAAAAATTAATATTATCCTCAAATTCCCATTTATTTTTTGTCAACCCCACTCTTATCTCGAGTATCTACAGCAAAAGCCCGTGGCGCACTCAAGCGTACATGCCGCACCGACATTTAGTTAGCCTGTTAGTTAATCACAACCCACAGTCATACCACCTGTACTATAATAATTACAGAAATTTAGATCGCCAAAAATACAAAAAAAAGAAAAGAATAAAAAAATGACAAAAACACTAAGTCTCAACAAAGTCAACGATGTGTATTTTGATAAGCTCTTTGTTTCCAGAAACAATACCTTGCTCACGGCAGCCGTCAAGGCCAAAGTGCTTCTTGTGGATAAATATACCATGCCGATAATCTCCATGAGTTTTTCCCAATCTCAATTGCTTCAACAGGATGTGATTCTTATTGAAATGCTTGAAAATATCCACGATCTTTCGGTGATGAAACACCTTAATTGTGTGGTATACATCAAGCCCCACCGCACGTCGATTTCCAAGCTTTGTTCCGAATTGAACTCGCCTCATTATAGTCACTACCAGGTGTTTTTCAGCAACACCGTGGCCAAAGGAGATTTGGAGAAAATCGCTCTGGCAGATGAGTACGAGGTGATCAACCAGGTGATGGAAATTTTCCAGGACTATTCCATTATTAACGATAACTTATTTACAATTAATGCTAGTGATTCAGGATCAGCAGGATTAGCGGCAGCAGCAGGCCCCATGAAAAACGCTACTGTGGAAGAGTCCTTGAGTTTGCTGAGCTTGCTTTTATCGCTAAATAAGTGCCCTGTGATTAAGTACGATACGAAGTCGCTTGAACTGAAACGCTTGGCCTCGGAAATGCTCTATTATATCAACTCAAACTCCAACAACAATTTGTTTGACGATTTGAATAAACACAACGATACTCCTCCAATACTTCTTATATTGGACCGCAAATCCGACCCAATCACCCCATTGGTCACGCCATGGACCTACCAGTCGATGATCCATGAACTTATTGGGATTTCGCGGAATGTGGTCAATTTGCAAGATCTGGGCGAACAACTCACATTATCGGAAACGCAGGATACTTTCTATAACGAGTCCATTTATCTCAATTATGGAGATTTGACCGATAAGTTCCAGAAATATGTTGATGACTACAAAAAGCAAACCAAACAGTCGTCGATCGAGAACTTGAAGACCCAGGACTTAACTGAACTCAAGAAGATTCTTACCCGATTCCCTGAATTCAAAAAACTCTCCAACAATATCTTGAAACACTTGAATATTATTAGTGAGCTCGATAAGCAAATCTCGACACAGAATCTCTGGGCCATTGGCGAGCTTCAGCAAACAATAGTGTGCGAATTGGAAAACCACCAGCAAATCAAACTGCGCTTGATGGATATGGTGGCCGACTCTACTATCTCCACCATTAATAAGGTGAAATTGCTTTTGCTTTATGTGGCCAAGTTCCCCAGCAACAATTCCGATATCGAGTCGCTTGTTACTAAACTTAGTGATCCTATTACTACAAACCCACCACCAACAATATCGCAACTTCTGCTTATTAAAAACTTCAATAAGCATTTCCGCGTGCGCCTGAACTCAGTTTCTACAAATGAAAGCTTAGGAGACCAGAATAATATTGGCCAGTTGTTTAACAAAAACAGAATCAAGATCCAGCAGCTTTTCAACACGAATTCTGCATCGACTGCAAATCGGATGCCCAAAAACGATAATATTTACATGCAATATATTCCAAAACTCAGCGATATTTTGGCTCTGGTGACAGCTAATTCGAGCGGATCTCAGCCTCAAAGCAGGGAACAGACGCCTGATACACAAGATATCGCCACGCTTGTTCCTGATGCAGTTACAAACCAGTATGGTAATTTGGGGAGATTGGGCACGCAAGAAATCATCGTTTATTTTAAAGGAGGCGTTACATACGAAGAGGCGCGCTTGATTCACGATTTGGAAGCGCTCACGCCTGGCATCAACTATATTGTTGGGGGAGACCAGGTATTAAATAGCGAGCAGTGGGTGGAAAAGATGTGCGATGAAGTCAACAACACGCGCGAGCCCGAGCACCGGGCACAGCCAGATAGAAGAGCACAGCTCCGGGAAATTCTATGAGTTTCAGAACCATATGCCTGACACATAAACATAAATATATATATATGAGTGTAGAATAAAGGCTCAAGGGGCGTACTTACCGTACTTTTGTTCCCACGCAAGAATCTTTTCGGTGAGATTTTCCATAAGCTTGGAGTTTTCTTCCACCAGCAATAACAAGTTTGTGCCCTCGACGTTTGCTTCTTTAAACTGTAGCGCTTTCACGTCGCGCTCTTCCTCGAGCTCCATTTGCGAGCGCCCGAGCCACTCGAGAATGGCCCCTGTTCGTTTGCGAAGCTCGTAGATCGTCGACTTGTCATTGACAAAACGAGGTTTTGACGGCCGGCTTAGTAGTTCTTCTTTAGAAACAACCAGCTTTTCCTGTTCATTCTTTGGTTGCGGTGTCGATCCCCTTGACGGCTGAGCACGTGTCTTTTGCTTCCCCCGTGGCTTAGTTTTAGCCCGTGATTCTCGTTTGGGAGCGGTGGTTTCCGACTCATCTTCTTGATTTGATTCGGCCACCTCATTTTCCAGCTCTTCAGAATGCGAACGCTTACTGCTTGTAGGTTCCGAGTCTGTTGCTGCTCTCTTTTTGTCGTTTGTCCCCAGCAGCACGCTTTCTCGAAGCGCTCGTTGAAGCTGCTCGTCAAACACGTCCTCACCATGGCGCCGTTCTTTTCTGGTCTGGCGAGAATTTGAATTTGGAATTTCCGGATCTATCTTGGCCCCTGAAGACGACGAAGAGGCGGAGGAGGAGGAATTCAGGTCAGCAGTGGCAGGGCTTCTGCGTGCCCTCAGACGAGTGGCTTTTTCTGGCTTTTCCGGCTTTTCATTTTTCTCCAGGCCCTCTTCAACAGCCAGTTTTTCGCCCGAAGACACCAGGTCCTGCGACGAGTATTTGATCAACGCTTCTCTGGATTCGTTAACGGGACGATAGAGCGTGCGAGGCGACTGGTCGTCGTGATCGGTCACGAAGATATGGAGCAGCGGCTTGCACTCTTCACACCAGTACTTATCCGGCACATCTTGGTCAATAAATAAGCCCACACAGTAGCCGTGCTGCCATACCAGGCACTTCTCACACTGGATAAAAAGGCCATTATCGATTTTGATACTGTATTCCAGAAAAAGCAATTGCTGGAGCGTGCTATTGACAGAAGCTATTTCATCATTTCCGCAAATGCACCGTGTGACTTCGCCTTGTTCATCCTCTTCGGGCGAGTTTTCGATATCGGGTGTTTTGCTGGTTTCTAGAGCCGCCAGCTTTGTGCGGCCGGAACGTCTGGACATGAGGGGAGAAGGGGGGATAGATGGGTGTGTGGATAATTTGAATTGGAGGGTTTATTCCAGGACTCGATTTGAGTAGGCCTGCAACAATGAACCTGCTGCCTGCCTGCCTGCCTGCCTGCCTGCGTAGTGTGGTCGTGCGCGGGTCATATCAGCGGAAATATATTAATAAAATAACTCGTTGAGATGGAAACGGTAACGCGATAAGTTGGGGAGCAACCCGCGCGCTCCTATAGAAACCGGCTGCTGCCAGCGCTTAATTAGACCAACTCAGCATTTGAGGCGTCTCAGTTGTTTACTAGATTCCCGAGTAAACAGCAGCTCCCGATAGGCGCCACAAAATCGTAAATTTGATAAAGCAATTGCAAACTGATATTTTTTTGTTTCACTGACTTGAAGTAAAATCCAATACGTTAGGAAGAGACGCCCGCATGGGGTACTGTAAGGCAAGAAAAAAAAAAAAAAAAAAGAAGAAGGAGCAAAAGAGCTGGTTTAGAGGGAGAAAAACCGGGGAAGTTTGGGTGGCGATATCATAACTCCGACAGGAGCCAGACCGCTTATTTACCGTCTCTAATTATTATTTTTTCGATAATTTTTTCCGTTATTTGTTGCGCCATTGCGCGTGCTGAGGCCGGACCTAAGCTGCATGCCGGCCAGAAGTCCCAGGTGCATAACCAGGTTATTAATCTGTTCTTGCCCAGGAAATTTCTTTTGCTACACTCCTTTTTTTTTTTGTTTTTCTCCTCAACTGCTTTCTTTTTTTACTTTGCCGTTTAACTTTCGTAAGTTTACAAAAAGTCTTGTTTTTCTTATACTGTGAAGGCAATGTCGGTTCCACAATCGATCCGATCATTTCTTAGTTCGAAAACCGTGCACCGGACTTGGGCCGGCACTTTCCAATGCAAACCACTGGCAGTATTTCAACCGTCAAATGTGCTGCAAATTCAGGAATTGATTAAGCAAGCACGTGCCGCGGGGAAAACAATTATGACGGTGGGTTCGGGCCACTCGCCTTCGGATTTGACCATGACTACTGAATGGTTATGCAACTTGGACCGGTTTGATAAAGTGCTTAAGAAAGAGGAGTTTTATGGACCCTCGACCACAAACCCCAATGAGAAGGAGGTGAAATTCGTGGACTTGACCGTGGAGGCCGGAATCCGTGTTTATCAATTGAACGATTACTTGAAGGCCAACAGTTTGGCGATCCAGAATTTGGGCTCGATTAGTGACCAGTCGATTGCCGGACTTATTTCAACAGGAACTCACGGCTCCTCGCAGTATCATGGATTAGTGTCACAGCAGGTTGTGGGTATCACCATTGCTAATGGTGAAGGTGAACTTGTCGAATGCTCGCTGGTTGAAAAACCGGATCTTTTCCGGGCTGCGTTGTTGTCGTTGGGCAAAATCGGAATCATCACTCACGTCACGTTGCGTACGGTGCCTCGTTACACTATTAAGTCGAAGCAGGAAATTATCAAGTTCTCGACGCTTTTGGAGAAGTGGGACACGATCTGGCTTGACTCTGAGTTTATTCGTATTTGGTGGTTCCCTTACTCGAAAACATGTGTTTTGTGGCGTGCATCTAAATCCGACGATGCCTTGAGTGAGCCTCGTAGCTCATGGTACGGAACTCCCGTTGGCCGTTTCTTCTACCAGTCGTTGCTTTGGGTTTCCGTCAACATCTGGCCGAAATTGACCCCCTGGATCGAGAAATTTGTGTTTAAACAGCAGTATGGAAACGTAGAGACTTTGGGTAGTGGTGATATTGCAGTACAGAACTCGGTGGAAGGCTTGAATATGGACTGCTTGTTCTCGCAGTTTGTCAATGAATGGTCGGCTCCTCTCAATCACGGTACAGAGGTTTTGGAGCAATTGAACAGCAAGATTCAGGAGGCGGCACAAAAGGGCGATTTCTTTGTACATGCGCCAATCGAAGTGCGGTGCTCAAATGTCACCAACACGAACGAGCCTTTTGTTGATAAAGATGGTAAACCTTCATTGTATCCTTCTCAGGAATGGCTTGCCAAGAGAAACCGGTTAAGCGCAGGCCCCGTACCAGGAAACAACTTCCGCCCCTTGTTGGACAACTCGCCTATGCAGAAACACCAGCCAGATGCCACGAAAATCAGTACTGAGCAGTTAACAATGTTTGTGAATGCCACTATGTACCGTCCGTTCGGATACAATGTGGAAACTCATCAATGGTACCAAATTTTCGAGGATATCATGACAAAGGCAAATGGAAAGCCACACTGGGCCAAGAACTTTATTGGATTACATGGACCACATGAATCTGAGGCCGATTTGCAGAGCCAGATTGCGTTTGGTGGTAAGCCATTTTACACAATGATGGGCTTTGACCCAGTCATGAAGGATTGGTTTGGCGAGAATTTGGTGAAGTACAATAAAGCCAGAAAGGAAATGGACCCCAACGGCGTGTTCATGAGCGGCAAGCAATGGGCCGTCAGAAACGGTATTTTGAACGAGTAAGAAGGCGTGCTATATACGCTGTACTTATTTTGATTGGTATTAAATAATGTATTCAAACCCCCAGCCTTTTGCCTTCTATATGAGCAAAGGGCAAAATATAACGTTAAGACTTTGAAATACGAAACATTTCCCTTCTAATATACAAAACATACACATTTTGGGCCTACTTGAAAGGCGCCTTCATTGGGTCAATAACAACACCCTGTTTAACAAGCACACGTGGTAGAACTGTCTTTTGATGGGTGGCACGAGAAGACCATTCTTCACCAACTGGCATCCGCAATGCCCGTTCGTACTGTTCTCTCGACTCGTATGGGAAAGGCACACTGGATGACTGGTATTTAAGGTTATGCTTGTTGACAGACTCATTCACAATCACATTGTCCAAGCCCTTATCCTTTCTCTTATCCTTCTGGGCCACACCATCAATTTTCCGCACAAACTTTTTCTTTGGCTTGCTGGTGTGTTCAGCACCTCCCCAACCTCCCCATCCGGGTAAGGTCAAGTCTTCTTCCTTATCGTCTTCATCAGCAATCACCTGTTTCTTCTCATCGAGGAATTCCGACACCACATCGTCACCGGCAAATGCCTCTTTAATAAGGTTCTGCTGGCGGAACATGCGTGGGTCGGCCTCATCTTCCTCATCTTCACTGCCCATCACATTTCCAGCAATGTTCATCACTTTATCCAAGTCGATATAAGTGTCGGCCAGCTTTTGCTTGTTTGAACCCTTTTTGTTGCTGTGCTTAGCAATTTTGTTGGCGGCCTTTTCCAATTTCGACGAGTCTTCAGTGATTGTAGTGTATTTCTTTGACTTGTTGACTGAAGGTTCGCCAGCTGTAAGCCATGGATTAGCTTCGTCATCTTCATCTTCATCCTCATCTTCATCACCTTTTCTTTTCTCTTGATTCTCTTCTCCACTGCTAGCCTTGTCGTCATCAAAACCAGTGAAATCTTGTTCCTCCACCCGGTGCTTCTTGGTAGCCGGCTGGCCATCTTCCTCATCATCACTAAGAGCCTCTTGGCCACGTCTTTCCTTCACACTAAGACGCTTTTCCAAACTCTTGGCATCATCATCACGGAAATCGCGAAGCGTTTCATCTTCAACTTCCTCCATCTCTTCCTTTGCTGCAGACACAGAGGGCGCATAAACACGACGGCCCATATTTTTTAGTTGGTTGATCGAATTCTTCTCGGTGTTTTCGAAAGCCTCAATACCGTTCTGGCTCATGGACTTGAGGAACTCAATTTCCTTCAAATTTTCCTTCCGTTTCTTCTCCTCGGCCGCCTTCATAAAGTCCATCGCCAACACACCTTTACCGAGTCGCGATCTCTCTGCTGTTTCTGCTTCATCGTTATCATTATCGTTAGCATAATCCCGCTCGATGTCAGATACATTACCGTCGCTTTGCTCGCCATCTTCATGGCCCAATTGCTTGGCCCGCAAACGCTCACCTGCACGAAGCATTTCCTCAAGTTCTGCTCGCGTTGACGCATCCTTAGTAATACCCAGCTTGATCATGTTTTTCGCCCATTTAGACTGGGTCTTGTGGCGGAGCGACATACGCTCCTCGGCCCGCCGCATATCGTGGTCCTCCTTATCGGACTCTGCATCGGACCCTTCCACCAATTCCGCATCCCGCAACCGCTCTCTTTTCCGGATCTTGCGGAACTGCTTCGACTTGATTTTCTTGATCCGCTTTGCCCGCTGCTCGTCACGGAACATGAGTTCTCTCATCCGCCTAAGCTCCTGTGTACGTTTGAACAAATCCTCTTTAGAAAGTTTGGCCAGTGCTAATTGCTCAAAAGTGGCCTCATTGGATTCGTCAAGAAGTGCACCTGCTTTAAGAAGCCCCGAGACTTTATCCTCAAGCTGTGTCTTTTCGGCATTAGGGGCCTGTTCAGGAACAAAACTGAGCAGGTCATATTGTGCCTCGGCATCCATATCTTCTTGCTCTTCTACGGCAGGTGCAGGTAATGGGAACACTGTATGATCAGCATCCTGTAAAGCACGCACAGAATCTTGCCAGCGACTGACCTCTTCTTTTGTGATTTCGTAGGCAACTTTCCGGTTGTTACGTTCCTGGATATGTCTTGGAAGAGGCACAGCAAGGGCACGTGAACTGTCGTCTGCTTCGATTTCTCCGTCTTCACCTCTGGCTACAAGTGGTGCTGCAGATGGATCGGCCACTGCCATCATTTCGGCAAGTGAAAGCTTGTTGCCGCCCGTAGGCACGCTGTACTCATTTTCATCCACGGTTTCTGTGATGAGTTTTTTGTGTTTGGGTGCAGATTTCAAACCGGCCTGGATTTTTTGCACAGTGTTGGAAATCTCCACATCCGAGTCTGCATCCGAGCCACGGAGCATGGCTTCTTCATCCTCAGATTCCGACTCCGACTCCGATTCAGAGTCTTCTTCAGATCCAGATTCGTCTTCAGAATCCGATCCAGATTCCTGCAGACTCTCGGTTTCCCAAGCATCATCCAAAACCACGTCCTTGGACTTTTTCGCCTCGGCCAAATCCCGGTCATCCATATCCCACGCCTCTGAAAGAGGCACAAGTTGCGATTCGTCAATACTATGGTATCCGTCATCGCTTTCATCTTCTGAATCATCGCTGACTTCACCTTTACGTTTTTTCTTATTTTTGTCTCTGATTGTCTGAGAGAATTTCGTGTTGAGCACGTCGAAATCGTCGTCTGAAGCCATGGCCTCATCGGAATCTAACTCCTCATCTTCAAGACCGCTGTCATCACCATCGGTATTCTTGTTTTTCATGAATTTCCGTGCATCCATAATTCCGTCTCTCACCTGCAAATCGTCATCGTCTCCTTCAGAATCAGATCCGGATCCATTTTCCGCCCTCTCAGCAAGATGAAATGCATCGAGAACTTTTCTCTCGGATCTCCTCTTTTGAGATCTGCCCAGCTTTTTCTTGGCCATGGTGTTTGAGTTATAATTTTTTTTTCTTTCTTTTGCTCTTAGCGGAGGTGAAATATCGTTACGGGTGCGATGGCCCTGCTCATCTCCCGATAATTTGCGGCCGCTCGTTAAGCACGTGACCTGCGCGAGAAACACTGTTCAGATAGGCGGGTCCAATAAACTCCTGAGAGAGTGGAAGAGGTATATTTTTATTAGTCTAACGATTATGTTGAATTGAGGATATCGTGGTGTTTTCATGCATAGCTTTTGAATTCTCAAGGAAGTATTTATTTGAGGAATCTCGTTGCCTTGTCAGAGAATTGATGTATAAGTTTTTAATGACGCGGTAATTAGATCAAAAGGAAGTCTCATCAAAATAATATCAATCTTTCTTCTTCATCTCTTTTTTGACTAAATATAAGCGGTAATTTCATTTAGTTAGACTATACTCAAACAATACCCGCGCTGAAAGAATTCATCAGAAAAAGTAACAAAGTAAGCGAAATCAGGACACGCAACTCTTTAACCGGCATCAATAGAAAAACCGTGTTTAGGACCAGTCCCAAAAAAGACTTTGTCTTTCACTAAGGGAAATCGTTGAAATTGCACATGAATCTATGATATCAGTTTCAGAACTTTTGTCGATGAAGGGAAGTTCTATTTGTTTTTCCAATTTACAACATCTAATAAGTCACTCGCATCGCCAATCAAGGTAATTTTTGTGCTGAGGCGTCTGACTCCATGGAACACCATTGTGTCACTGAAACTGCTCGAATATTGACACAAGGTCTAATTTTATAACTTTGCTTCAGAATCATTTCTTTTCCCTTTTTTATCTTAATTCAAAAAGACAAGTCTGTGCCTTCTTATACGTGTATCGGGCGCCTGTGGGTGGCATTTATCTCTGGTTTGCAGTTTCTCAAACCCAGAGACAGAGATCATATACCAATTTGGAAAACACAAACTTTCCGTAAATTGAGGCCGATATTATTATGCTGCAATATAATCTCTTACAAGCCCGGATTGATTAAAGAATAATAGTATTTTTGCTATGGTATCAGAACTTTACTGTGATTGATCATACCTCTACAGCATTGTCCACTTCTATAAAATTAGCCACCACGTTATAGGAGAAACATTAAATTGATGATATAAGCACATTTGTCTCAGATTTCATAAACTAGACACTATTTTCTGCCATTTCAGCCTCTCCAAAATATCGCTCTGAAAAAAGTATTTTACTAACGAAATGAATTCAAATTTGTCCATAATCGACACTAATCAAAGGTTACTCCGAAATTCCTGTTTTTTGTTTATTTCTACTTTTCACATGATACATACTAGCACAGGCACTCCATGCCCCAGCGAATACTTTTTTGTTGATATGAAAGAAAATAAATTCTTACAATGCCTCCAAACGATCGTTGATTTCCTCAGCAGATAAGTTCTTGACACGGGGCCCCACTTCATCCGTACCCTTGTACCCCAACAAATGGTCCTGTGGGTCGCTGATCACGGCAATGTCCAAGTTTTCGCCGGTCAATTCGCCATCAACAGACTCCTTCAATGCTAGGAGCGCCACATGAATCACATCTTCCAACTCCAAGTCTTCGTTCCAGCGCTTTTCCAAAAAAGTCTTGGCCAGCACTGCCGTTTTGCCGATAGCGGTGGCTTTCCACGGGAAATAACTGCCGGAAGGATCGACCTGATACAATTGGTATTTGTCTGAGTGCAGGTCGTAGCCGCCTACTAACAACGACACACCAAAGGGACGAATACCTCCAGATTGCGTCGATTCCTGCATCACTTTGGCAAGCTCCTGGACCATGATTTTCACCGGCGGGTACTCGTTGTAAATCCGCTTATAATTTGTGTGGGCCAACTTGCGGGCTCTGTCTACAAGCACTCTGAAATCGGGGCCCATGCCTGAATAAGTCATGGCAATGTTGGGGGTGAGCATTTCCACTTTCACGTTACAGTCGTTTTTCACAAGGCTCAGGTTCAGTTTGCGCTCGGTGGCCAAAACAACGCCGCTGGCGGATTTGATACCAATTGTGGTCACACCTTGTTTCACGGCGTTTAACGCATATTCAATCTGCACCAACTTTCCGCTAGATAGATGTTAGTAAACGAGTTATTTGTTAGGGTTTTCTTTCTTCTTCTGAAAAAAAACATACCTTGGCGAAAAAGTGGTCAACGAAAACGAGTATCTGTCGGCCATTGTATATGTGTGTTATATTTATAGTGGGGTGAAAATAGATGAAGTTGTGAGACTAAGCTGGTCTTGCCGCCCCTCAGAGGTTAGACTTCGGTATAGTGGTGGAGGTCACGTGACGTACGCCACTGAAAGTTTGGTAGCTTTGTTTTATTATTCAAATTACTCTAATACTTTTTATTTTGTAAGTCAGCAGAATACATCAAGTTATACAGAGTTAGGAGCTTTTAGTAGTTTTGTAGAACATGATTTCTTTAACTGTGTGAATATTCAAACAACTGCAAAATCTGGTCAAACCTGGACAACGCGCGTGAGAGTGTTTTTACGATTAGAGTGCTCCGTCTATAATTACCAGATCATGTGATTCTTACTAATAGTGTAGTTATTATAATACTGGAAATTACAATTTATTTGTTGCTTCAATCATATTGTCAAATAATGGCCTTTACACTACCCAAGAGACAGCTTGGCCTTTGAATTTTAAATGAGTTTTCTGAATTATCTGAATATATTGAATAAGTAAAAATGTGACAAATGATAGTAGATCTCTCTACTCCTCCTCGTCATCAGTGTCTGCTGGCTTGGGTGTTCCCTTAGGACTACTCAACCATTCGATGTGACGCAAACGTCTTCTCTCGGCCTGCAACTTCTTGTCGTTTCTGGTCATCTTCTTTTTTCTGGTTCTGACCTTGATGTTGGCGGGCGAGTCGTCGTCATCGGCACGTTTCTTCACTGGCTCTGGAGCAGGAGAACCTTCGGCAGACTCACCTGCGTCGGCGAAACGAGAAGCATCAATTGAAGCCACACCTTTTTGCACAACCTCACCGTTTTCAACGTGCCATTGCTCAGGACACAAGGCACCAACAAACTCGTTGTTGTGCGAAATCATCACCACACCTCCAGTCCAGTCTCTGATGGCCACAGCCAAACCTCCCAAGGAGTCTCTGTCCAAATAATTGGTAGGCTCATCAAGAACAAGCAAATGTGGGTTGTTCCACATGGCTCCGGCAATAACAACCTTCACCAATTGACCTCCCGACAACGAACCCATAGGCGTGTGGTCGGCAATATCACCGTCCAAACCAACATCCTCAAAATGCTTTCTGATCACACTAGGGGTCAATTCTCTGTAACCCAAACCTTCTCTCGAGGCCTCGTGATCATCGAATTTCTGGATCAACTTGTGGAATCCTTCTTTCTCAAGGAACTCTCTTGGCACCCACGTGTTGTACTTAGGCAAGTAGTTCTTCCACTTGACCTCGTACTGGAACGACTTCTTCAACTTTTGTCTTCCCACAAGCGCCTCAATTTGTCTTGGTTGAAGACCCTCGCCCACTTCAACCAACTTCTCCATGATTTCCTTCTCCTCCTTCGAGATCTTACGCGATTCCTTCAACAAAACCTCACGGTCATCACCAAATCTATAACGCCATTGCAAGTACTGGTTAGCGGTTTTCTCCTTGTGCTGTTCCACATGCTGCAAAGCGTGCTGAGCAATGTAACCGATTCTCAAGTTAGGGTGCTTCTCGACCTTACCGGAATCAGGTGTGGTTTCTCCAGTCAACAACTTAATCAAGGTGGATTTACCGGCACCGTTAGGACCAAGCACGGCAACACGAGAAGATAACGACAAACTGGCCGAAACATTAACCAAAGAAGGTTTTGGGGCTCCGGGGTAAGTGAATGTGACATTAGTCACACGTGCAATGGCACGAGTATTGGACTTAACACCAGACAAAATACCTGGCGGAGGGAAAGCCATTTTGACAATAGAATCGGTCAAAGTGTAGTAAGATTTACCCTCGGGCTTCACCTTAACAAACTCGGACAAGTTACCCTTGTAGTAGGCCAACTTTTTGTTTTCGTAATGGATGATATCAGTACACACGGCGTCCAAAAAGCCGGAGTCGTGCGACACAATCAACGAAGTGATTTGGGTGTTTTCAACCAAATAGTTCTGGAGCCATTTAACATTTCCTACATCCAAGTGATTGGTAGGCTCATCCAAAAGCAAAACATCCGCCTTCATCAACATGGCTCTGGCCAACTCCAACTTCATTTTCCAACCTCCCGACAACGAGCCCACGTTTTGCACCAAACGTTCATCTGGGAAACCCACCAGTTTCAAAGCAGCAGCAATTTCATCGGCACTCACATGTTGCAATTCAGGGTCGGAGCCAATGAAACCCACCAAGTCCATTTCTCCCTCTTCTCCTTGCAATCTGTGCTCGACAAAACACGTGCGCAATTCATCAGGCGATGGGAAACCTTCCAATTGTCCCTTGGAGATGGCTCTCATCAAGGTAGATTTACCAGCACCGTTTCTTCCACACAAACCGTAACGATGACCCTTCAATAAACGCAAAGTGGTCTTGTTCAACAACATACGCGAGCCGTAAGCCAAGGAGAAATCGGCATTCACCACCTCCACAGCACCTTCTTCGAGCTCTTCGCCAACTTGATTGCTTTCGTTGAAAAGCGCTTTAACATTAGCCACAACCTCAGAAACGTACTTCTTTTTGGCGTCTTCACTGAACTCACCTTGTACAGTCTCAGTGGCCAGGGTCAAGTATTCAGTCAAACGTTTCCAGTCATTGACGTTAGCATCAGTCTGCAAAACAGTGGCCAAGTACAATTTCTCGAGGTCCACGCTGAGTAAAGCAGCAGCGATCTCCTGCACATCAGCACTGACGTTTTCAGTGTAGAATTGTTCGGCCTTTTCCACCGAGATTCTGCCATGGAATTTACCATCGCTTTGTTCATCTTTGGCCTCCTGCAAAACCTGCAATGCCTTGGCACCCAAGTCTCTGACTTCAGGCAAAGACGCGTTGTTGACGACTTTCTCAACACCGGGCATCAAGATGGGGATGTAGCTTTCGATTTCTCTTCTGTTGTTGACCAAACGGGTCAAGTTTTCCGTGACGGTGACAGTTTGTCTGAGCTGATCGTTAGAAGACGACGACATCTTCAAGGACTTGTCCAAAATCGGCACCATAAGCGCCAACACGGGCTCGGTGACCTCGGCCACAAACGTGACGGAAGAAAAGTTCTTGATACACTCGGTGACCTTCTTTGGGTTGGCCAATGTCTCAACAATCAAGTCGTACTTGTTCTGCAAGTCCAAGTTATCCAAGACCTTGACGAATTTTTTCAATGTCTTCAAACCTTCGGCGGCTAATTCCGGCTTGAAGTCGGTGGCCAGATCCGTGAGCACGGGAACGGCGGTTTTGAACTTGATTTCCAATAAATCGGCTGGCACTTCATCCACCATCTTGTCCACAACTTGCAAAGCGGCGACTTTCGAGTTCCATTTGGCCGAAGAGCCCAAGTACTCAATGATCGTGTCGATGACAATCGAGCCCAAAGCTTCTACTGGGAAAACTCCGTACATAATATCCACTGTTTGCTTAGCTGTACGCAAAATGTTCTTATCTTTGTCGGTGAAAAAATCAAGCACGGCAGGGAAAAACTGCACCAAATGGCACTCTTTAGGAGTCTGGCCACCCAATTGTAGAGCCAATTGTTGCACGATGAAAAGTGCCGATTCTCTCACAAGAGCCGGGTTTTTAGGTTTGGCCAAGCTCTTCAACACGTCAAGAAGACGCCATTCCTCCACCACGCTCATCGAGGGCTGTTGCAAAATCGTGCTTGCGATTTCCTCGGCGTGTTTTTTCACTTCCGAATTTTTTGTCGCTTTTTGGATCTCGTCCAAATGGCCCAGAATAGGCAGTTCCACGCCCAATTTTTTCAAGGCGGTGTTCAATGAGGTGACAGAGACGCCGGCAGCATTGGCGTTGGGAGTAGCTGTGCCACTGGTCAACGCAGATTCAGGTCCGCTGGGCGTGTAATAGCCTTGGTCATAGTTCTGGTAGTTTTGATAACCCTGATAACTTTGAGGATTCTGATAATTCTGGTAACTCTGGTAATTTTGTGGTGTTTGGTAACCGTAGCCACGAGGCTGTTGCAGCTGTTTCTGCTGGTTTAAGAAATCGTCGAACGAGATTTTCTTCGACATCTTAGAAATTGCAGAGATTCTATAATTCTAGGGGCAGAAAGAAAAAAAAGTAGATGGCCACGCAGAAACTGAAAAAAATGAGCCGGCCTCTTAATAGATAAGCGAAGCGAGAAAAGAGAGGGAAAAAAAATGCAATGCAATGCACCCGTACACCACGCCATCTCTTCGCCTGGGCCCGCTACTGTGCGCTGTTTTTCTTTTGTCTCCGGCTCTGGGCTGCAGTGCTAATATTCGCTCAACAACGTGGACCTTTTAAAAGCACACTTGTTTATGAAACGTGCGTGATTTTTCTATACTTTAATTTCTAAACAGAATAGAAAAGGAAAAACATGATTTTTCTATACTTTAATTTCTAAACAGAATAGAAAAGGAAAAACATGATTTTTTGAATGGAATCTGTTCTTAGTAATTACTTGCAAAATTTGAATGATAAATAGTCATGGAAGTACGAACTAACTATGTAATAAGATACGGGAAATTCACACATTCAAACCTCATGCTCGCTCGCTCGAACAAGATTTGCCTGGGCCCGCGCGTTTCAGGCCGAGCCGGAATTTGAAAACACCTCAAGAAACTAACCAACACTGGAAAAAAAAAATTGTAGCCCCATTTTTGAAAATCCTGTCCTCAAAGTAACCTTAGGATATTCTAATTCTGTTCGCTCTTCTTTTCTCTATTCTTTGGCGTAATTCTTGGTGAATCCAGTGGACCGTAGTACATTAACACCATGTACCGTACTTATAAACCGCATAAACCTCATGAATCTGATGCCACAAGTTTATATGCGCTTAGGGGAACACCTGCCAACACAACGTTGTTGGAACAAAAGCAACATATTATATAGAACATTTTCACTTTTTCTCATTGCCATTTGCAAGAATGCCAACTAGACTGGGCTCGTCTATAATCACGGTCTCGGTATCACTTTCCTCGGAAACAGACGTGTTTTCATGCCTATTTTCCACCGCCTGTGTTTGGTCTAGCACGAGACTCTCGGGTTCAGGTGTCTCTACCAGTTTACTTTCGGTGCCAAATGAAATTTTCGGGCCCGAGGGCAAATCATCTTTGCTTAAAGTATAGCGATCAAAGATGGTGGTCTCCCTGTTTCTTTCATGGCCAGTATTCACCGACTCAAATGCAAAAGGCTTTGAGTTTTCGAGTAAATCTTCCAACCCCGTTTCAGACGGCGGGCCCGCGTGTGCTTCTAGAAAATCCAATCCTGAAGGCGGCTCAAGAAGACTGACGATTTCTCGGATCGAATTATTAAGCTTTTGACGTGAGTTTCGGAGATATTCTAGATTCACATGTGGGATTTTCGTATCTGGAAGAGATTCGGCCCTTTGTCCATTACTAGTACTTTTCTCTCCATTCTTAGTGATTTCTTGTTTCGGATCAAGCGTCAGATTTACACCCGGAGATTTCTTTAACAACTCCAGCTTTTCAGCAGGTTCCACCGCAGCCGAGTTTTCTAGTTTCTCTTCCAAAAACTTGATTCGCAATGCCTGCTTCTCATTGATAAAACGCAAACTATTAAGTTCACTAGTCAACTGTTGGATTCGGTACTTCATCTCCGACTTTTCCAAATTGGTCATGATTTTGTACCGCTCCAAACTGGTGAATTCAGATGTCAAATAGCTGATCACACCGGGGAGTGTATAATTGGCCAACGCCCCGGCGGGTCCCTGATTCAGCGTTCCATTACTATTTTGCATGTTTTGTGTATCACTGGAAGTAGAATATCCGCTTTCTTTTTTGGTTCCGCCAGTTCCACCAGGTGTGAATCGCATTCTCTAGAGACTGAGAGCTCTTTATTTCTTTGATTTCTTTTGATTTTGTTTGTTTAAACGCCGTATAGTATAGTTGAGGCGTTATAATTTGACGTATCTGGCCTTTTAGATGTCCGATCTGGTTATGGGAACTATGAGAAAGCGATTTGAGAATTCAGAAAGAAAAAGAATTCACAGTGATAGTCAAAAAATTTCTTTATACCCGGCCACTTTGTGATACAAGTGTAAATTTTTCAAATTGGATGACTTCTATTTTTGAATTCCGGGCCTGATTTCTGAGGTCGTGTAACCCAAGTGATTTATAGGTCACGTGACCTCACGAGTTCCGCCTCAGCCTATGCTGCTGTTTCAAAAACAGAATTAAGATTAGAGTACTTGGTCAAGAACGAAGAAAAAAAAAACATGAGTTAATAGCTTTTACAAAAAAAAAAACACAATTTTTTAATGATGTGGCTGAAATGAGGTTTTGGTGCTGCGTATCAAGTAATTTTATGTGTTTATTTATACACCGTTTTCGAGACCTCAGTTATGTTGCCAAATGTAGACAAACCCCATTTTTGATTTAAACTAGGGACTTCTTTGATTGAAAAAGCCTTACAAAACACGGACCTAAAATCGGTAAATCTTCTCTGAATCCTCTTTTAAAGTTCCATTGCAGTGAAAGTACACACTTCCTCAAACATCATGTGCTTCAAAGTTGATACCAACTGTTGATCCTATATTCAACATCCAGAACCAAAAATGAATATATCGCTGTATTGCTACGAGTCACCTGAAAAGGTCCATAATAGGTTTTTTTTTTTTTTCAAAGAAAGTTTACATTATAGTACATATTATATGGGAAGTGCTTAGTTACCGGAGGCCCAGTCGTTCAAGCCGTATCTGTTTCTGGCAATCTCAATAGCGTAGAACTGGATTCTGACGGCGAAAATCGTGTTTTCCTGCGAGTACTCATCGTTGGCCTTGGTTCTCAACAAAGTGCCGAAGTTGTAGTCATCAATTTCCTTGAACTTTTCACAGAAGTTTCTCCATCTGGTCTTTCCCAGAGGGCTCTTCATCTCGTTTTCAGAGATTTCAGCCACCTTGGCAGGCTCCTTGAATTCAGGGAAATCCTCCAAAAGAGCCTCGAAGATAGCATCATCATGCTGTGTCAACTTAAAAGATGAGGCCTTCACTTTCGAAATCAAGTTCCAGTAGGTGTCGGCCTGCACAACGGCCTTCACGGCAAATTGCTTTTCGATATCTTCGAGATTGTCTGCGGTCTCTGCATTGAATGGAGTAGCCATTTTTTATTATTATACTCCGTAGAAGCTTTAGATATTTGAAGTGATTAGAGAACGGAAGAAAAAAAAAGTTATATATTTGAGAAGGTCGTTCGTGCAGGCATTGCAACGAAGCACATCGAAGGGGGTGGAAGAATCGAGAAAAAGAGAGTGGGGAAGGAGACAAGTTTTGATTATATTAGATTATTGAAAGTGATGGATTGAAAGTTTTTATCATTTTTCAAAAAAAGGTAATAATTTTGAAGCAAAAGTTCGAATTCTTTGGGTTTCCTCAGTTTGGCTAGTTTTCTTCTTCTAGTGGTTGCGCGCACACTACATTGCTCCACTTGAACGGCTGCAAAGTTTTGAGGTACAATGCGTATGACCTACGGTTTTCAAAGGAAAAGACTGGAGAAATCTAAGTTGGCATATTTTCACTAAAATTTAAAAATCATATTTATTGGTTTTATCGAAAACACATGTCTGCAACTCTATTTACATTAAATAAAGTTTTCTAATTTGAGTATCTAACTATAATTCCTATAAGTAGAGAGAACAGCCAGTTTCCTGAATTGCCTCCACCAATATTAAATGTCAGCAGAAATAATGGCATCGTATCCACTAGCTTCAACACCAGGACCAGTCTCAATTCCAAAGTAGCTGACTTTTCTGGTATCTGCGTTAATGACAAAAGCGTATCTTCCGGTTCTGACACCCATTCCGTGTTCACTCAAGTCCAATGCAATATCGTGCTCCAAGGAAAATCTAACATTAGGGTCAGAAGCGAAAATCACTTTGGGCAAATCGGCATCTGCGTCAATGTTTGTCTCCTTCAATAATAATTTCCCCCACGCATTGATAGTAAATGGGTCGTTAGCACTGAAAATAACGAAAGCAGAAATGTTCTTTTCCTTCTTCAAAGTTTGCAACTTCTCCAAAAAGGGAGGAATGTGATTATCGGTACAAGTTGGGCTGAACGCACCGGGAACTGAAACAAACAAGATGTTGGATCCGGCATTTTGCTCAATCAACTTGTCCAATTTCAAAGGGAAAGGTCTGGCACAAGCCAAAGCATTGTCCAGGTGAACCGAGGACAAATCAATGGGGACATAGGCGAACTCAACGCCAGTGGGGAAAGTGGTTCCGGTAGTAATGGCCATTTTTGATAGTTTCTTTTTCGCTAATTTTTTTTTTTTAATTGTAAGGGTGAAAGTGTGAAGTTTCTGATAATGCTCAAGTTTTGTTTTTGTTTATTTTCTAGTTGAAGAAAATTAAAAGTGTTTGTGATTTAATAAATTATTTTTATTTGAAAATGAGATGGTTTCCTCTCTCCATTTATATTATTTTCATTAGAAGCGAGATAAGTGATGACAAAACTCAATTACAAATTAGATGATCAATATACGGATGGGCCCAGCCCCAAGGTTGCAAAGTTGCTGGCGACAAAGTTGATTAAACCCGAAAATGAAGCACGCATTCATCGGAGGTTCGGAAGTGAGTTTTTTCCGATCATAGTGTTTTTATCGTTCAACGATCTCGGAGAATTCGGAAAGAAAATTGCCCGATTGTTAATGCGACAAAAAAGAAAAAAAAAAAAAAACTACGTCACTCTATTATTTTCCGCATGAATTGATGTAGGATGCAAATCTACAGGGTTCTCTGCCTTTGATCAAGTGCGCAGGTGAGTTAGAAAGCTCTTTTTCAGCCAAAGATCAAACGAGATGAAATAACTTCTTTTTCCTGATATTACAAAAATAGCAACTGAAGTCCTTGATTTAATTTTAATATACTTTATTGGCAAATTGTGGCTTTCATTTTTTTTTTTTTTGCAATACACGCAGCCGGAATTACTCGGCTGTATTTGGCCATGCTGCTTGCAGTGCTTGGTAAGCATGGCGCGAACAAGTCTAGAACGCCTAAACACTGATTATGATTTGTAAGGCGTTGTTTAAACTCCACAGTTTCGAATAAAAGAAATTTGAAGAATGAAAGTAAACAAACACGGTGAGAAATATTAAAAAAAGTAGGGGACCAAGTTTACTTAGAAATAGGCCAAATTTGTCTATTTATCGTACTTGAAACAGTGCATTGATTTCTCATCAGAGTAGTAAAGAGTGGGTAAGACACTCGGAGCTAATGCCCTATAATAGGATAATTTTTTTATTTTTTTGAAAATAAAAGAAGTGAAATAAAGGGACATTGCAGCAATGCACATCGATCGGCATGTTCGTGAAAGTGCAATCAAGACACCCGAAACAAAGTAGATCTATTCCTTATAATTGGCCAAGATCCAATCTGCGGCCCTTTCTCCACTATTATAAGCGCCATGAACACAGCCTGCACCATCCGCAATTGTATGTTCACCAGCAAAACGAATAGTGGATTGCGGGCCTAGGCCACATACGTCATATTCTCCAGAAAGCTGGATAATGGTGTCGCTTGGATCATCGCCTACATATAACGCAGAATACGAGCCTCGAATGAAAGGGTTTTGCGTCCAATCCGTGACTATAGTATTGACAGGTTCAGTCATTTGCTGCAAACTGATTTTCGCAAGCATGGGTTTCATGTAGTCCCATGCAAGATGGGGATTTTTTTCCAAATAATCTGTGACTGGCGATTGGGTTAAAATCACCAAACTTGCAGCGTTGGGCTTGATTGTCGCATAGTTGACGATGTAAATAGGGTAGTTAAATGGCTTGATTTCAGGCTCTTCCTCTCCTGGATTCAAAGTTACCTCTGGATTTGGCAAGACCTCAAATCCATCTGCTGTAGGATCCCACCAGATATTATCAAACTCGAAAATCACTTTGCCCAATGCGCCAAAGTGGATTTTTGCAAGGGCCAGCTGAATGTTTTCTGGAAGAGACGGCGTCCATGTGATTCCGTATGGATGTGTAGATTCTAGAGCGAGAATTGACTGGGGCACTGTCACGACTAAGTAGTCTGTACCTATTTCTGTTCCAGAAGCAGTCGTTACAAGATGTTTATACAGTTTCCCCTCCAAATCACGGTGTATAGACTTGACTTGTTCGTTTGTTGAGATTTCGCAATTGAGCTGGCCCGCAAGCTTATCTATGAGAAATGAGTATCCCTTTTTGTTAAATAAATTACGGCCCTGGTGGCTCATGACCGCATACTTGCCGCTTATATTTGATGAACTAATACCAAACCAGAGCTCCAAATAGCGGCACATTCGACCACATAAAATTTTCTGATCTCTGGTCAAAAACTGATCGTTTTTTTCCATATACAATGCCACAATATCGGAAAGAGACATATCTGGAACTTCAAGCGAGGACAGAAAGTGGATTTCAATGAAAGTCTCGATATCCTGTACTACTTGCTCGAGTTTGAGGTGAGAAGCATCGATTTTCCCCAGATACTCTTGGGCATAATACGACATGCTTCCGTCATTAAAGTATCCATCATTTTCCACATCAAAAGAGCCATCTTCAATGCTAGAATAAAGAACACTGTTTGTAAGTGCATCGTGAAACCAGGCTGCACCCAAATCATAAGAAAGTCCTAGTTTCGACAGCACAGTGTCGGTTTGAATGCGGCCTCCAATTCTGGCCTGAGCTTCAAGAATAATCACGTCATTGGGTTTAAATAACGTGTCTTTGGCAGTAAGCAATTTATGTGCTGCCCTGAGTCCCGAGACGCCTGCGCCTATAACACATACTTTCTTTTGTATCACCATATTTCTTTTTACTAATATTATTATCAATTGTCTGGATTGAAGGAAATAAGAAATGAAGAAACTTGTGAACACTTAAGTTACTTAGCTATGGGACGCGAACGGTGCAGGTTTGTTTGGGGTCAAGGGAATCTGAAAAGGGCCGATCTGTGAATTTCAAAATCCGAAATTGAAAAGCAAATTCCTGATAAATTACGTAAAAAGATAGTTTCAGGTGGAACTTCCTCAATTTTAAATATTAGAGAGTGCCGTAAATTTGACTTTATGGCACAAAATTCAGCGATCAATCGGACCCCGCATTATCCACCTCTCTTTATTCATATAAGTAGTTATGTAATACCAGATTTAGTTTCAGAGTCTCTTTGAAATCTCTTACAAATTTCACAAAGAAAAAACGGATTGAGATCCCTAATGCTGTTGGATAAATTTTATGAATGCAGATGCATGAAATAACAGCTGTTGATTAAGAAAAGCAAATGAGTGAGCCTTTGCAAAAGATCCAAGAAGTGATCAAAAAGGCGAGACAGATTACAATTTCAAAATATTCTCTCCAACTCAAGGAAAACGATCGTATTACAGTTTGTATTCACACCTCTATACATAAAACAGGCGACGAGCTTATTGGTATACAAAGCTAATAGAGCGGGATCTAGACTTCTCATTCACCCATAATAACGTACCACATAAGATCAGTAATGCAAAATTCAAATTACACCACACCAAAAAAAACTCAAAGGCCCAAGTTCTGGCGCACCTGTTCTCGGACCTGGCGGTCAAAGGCCGCACGATCGTCTCGCCAAAGCTTACACGCGTCTATATTAGCCCCACTTTCAGGGTTTGGCTCGGCCAACATCGAAACTACACTCAACAAGATTTTCTCAATGCTTTGGATTGGCGACCAGCGTTCTTCGGGGCGTTCATATTGGTTGGGATCCTCGCCGGGCGGGTGCAAAATACTGATACACACCGTGCCATCTGCGTAAATGTTAGGATGAAGTAAAGGCGGTTCAAACGTAAGCAGCGGTGGCGCCAAGGGGTAATCCTTAGGGAATCTCAATATAGCACTGAAAACACCGTTTTCATAAGGGGTATCGGCGGGTCCTTCTAATAAACAGTCCCATACAAAAAGATCCTCTTCAGAAATAGGGCCGGCCACGATTCCTGGTGGCGGATCTAGCGCAAGTTGCTGGTATTCTTTCAAAAGTCTTTTCTGTGCAGTAGACCGGGGTGCCATCTTTGTATGATATTTATAGGTTTATGCGTGTAGTTTTCTTATAACTAGTTGAACAAGAACGCTTATCGGAAGTCGCTCTTTATGAACAAAACGATAGTTATATAAAAAGATAATAAAAACAAAAAAAAAAACGGGGAAAACAAAGCGAGGTATGCAGGCAAATCAATTTCAGTGAAATAATAAACTTCAGAATTAGGTATGGGCCCCTTTTCTTTTTTATCTATGTTTGATAAATAGAATATTTGTCTCTAAATTCTTCCTTTTTGAAACTGACGTGGAAGCAAACGGTGTGGATTTTTTTGGCGCGATTCGAGGTGCCGCGCTTTTTTTGTTTTTTTAGTCAGATAGCTCCGGACCAAACTTGAACTTATGCGTTAGTTAGGTGCACAGTTCGTGGCAGCATAATATAAAAGGGGCCTTTGATAAAAAGCCAAATAGACAATAAATTTCACGTTGAGTAAGAGACAGAAATGTAAAAAAAAAACATTAACGGGAGAGAATTTGTATATGTACCAAAAAAACAAATCGAATTTCATTTAGAGATTAAAAAATAAATGACTCCTGCGTGATTCGAACACGCGCATCTTACGATAACAGAACTTGAGTCTGCCGCCTTAGACCGCTCGGCCAAAGAGCCTTTTGTGTTAGCTACCTAAGGCTGGTTAAATCAGTCCATTTCTTTGTATTTCAATCACTTCTTTTCACCCTTTTCCCGTTCGTAAATCAGTTCTTCAATGAATAAAAAAAGCATATTTGGGTCCGCTACCTTGCTAAAAGCATAAAATAGGTTTTGGAGAGTCTAGAAACAGCATCCTTTCACACCTTTATAATTCTTGTGATATTACAATGTTCTGGTGGCAAGAAATTGGGTTTGTCCAGGCCATGAATCTCAAGGAAATGTTGGCGCCGGCTGATATTTCTTATGAGAATTTAAGAAATTTGAATTGGTTTGTCAAGACGGTGAAGAAGGTGTATTCTAGGAGAAGGAGAGAGACACCGGAGGGTGCCCTTTTATTGCCTCTTCTGCGCAAGCAAATGAGGTTGGCGTTGAAGGAAATCTATCCATTGGGTCGATGACGTAAGATTCATTGTTGTTACAAATATATATTGGATTGCTTTCTTTTGCTGTGGTACAGCGTGAAGGGGGCTTTGGTTCGCCAGTCGGTATATATTTGGGAGCTGTTGAGAGGTTTTTTTTCTATAGTTTATAGTTTTGAGAGAGTGATGGTTAGTACCATTTCTCTCGCCCTTTAATCAGATGTATCAGTCAAAAAAAAAAGTCTCCCATCCTTTAATCAGATGTATCAGACAGAAAAAAAATTTAAGATTTAATCCTTATTAAGCTCTTGTTCACAACGTTAGGATTTCATCAGCCTGAAGCCTTGAAAGACTCAGACGTCTTATGGGTTTTTATAGTCATATACAAATTTTTCCTGTAATACGATTTGTTTCTTTTAAAAAAAAAAATAAAACAAATCTGAGTTTTCTTTTCTCACTTAGCTAGCTTCATAAATTAGTTTCTGACTCTTCGGATTTCCTGCCTATGATTGTTTTTTTTGTTCCAGTGTATCCAAATAGTTAGTAAAAAGAAATATGCCGGTCCTAATACACCAGCTTCATGAATGAACTACGGTCCGAAAATTTAGCCTCTTTTGCATCGGAAATCAGGCAGGCAACTCAGAACAATCAGCCCTACACAAACGATCACTAATTGCAAAAACTCTGTTTTACGACCTTTTTTTTTCTTTTTTCAATCATGAGGTCTAATGGAAATTGAAAGCTCACAATATTTATTTAAACACAGCTAAAAAAAAATTAAAAAGTGAAACTTCTTCGCGTAACCGGAAACCTTGCTAAACGGATAACTACAATAAGAAGGCGATTTTTCACCCACTAATCAAGGATATCCAGATAGCCAAAAATCGGCCGTTTTTTACACGGAATTCACTTAGCAAAGAAGAAAAGATAATGAAAAAAAGTGGATAAAATAGAGGAAGGAAAACTGAATGTGCTCGTGTAATAAAATCTTCAATATTTTGGTTTCCTTGATTTCGTCTATGCGTTTTTGAATGATGATAATAATAATTAAAGACACACGCATTTTTATTATTCGGGATGAAAACCCTTTTTTAAGGCAATTTTTCTAAGTTTTTTTTTTTTTTTTTTTTTTTTTTTTTTTTTTTTTTTTTTTTTTTTTTTTTTTTTTTTTTTTTTTTTTTTTTTTTTTTTTTTTTTTTTTTTTTTTTTTGGAAAAACACCAATTTTCGGTTGTAGAATGAGCATATTCCGTTATTGATAAAGTAAATTTAAAGATGAAATCGTGTCTTATATTCAAACCTACAAACGATCCTGTATATAGCCGTCTTTTAGTTGCAAAACATAATAATAATAATAATAACGATAAGACATTCAAACTCTCCAGACAACACAGATTACTCATTATTTCAGCTTCAAGATGAGAAAAGAAAAAGATATAGCAAACTCAGGTAGATGAGCAGATGGGAGGAAACAAATGTCATTCAATCTTCGTTAGGCATCTTAGTTCATGCAAAAATATGTTTTTTTTTTTTTTTTTTTTTTCAATTTCTAATCCTATTTGTCCACCTATACCAACAAACCTATTCATCCTCGAGCTCCTCACATTCCTCACATTCCTCAAGAATTTTCTCAAGACTTTTGATGTGTCCATAGTACTTCATCACCTCTGAGAGTTTAGATGGGCTAATGGATGATAATTTGTCAATCAAGTCACTTGTTCTCATCACACACTCTCGAAAATCTTCAAGTGTCGGTTCGGATTCGTGAACGGAAACATCTCTTTTTTCTTGATTACTATCCCGAGTCTTTTCGGTCGCGTATTCATTTGCCTCTGGCATCACTTCTTTTTCTTAATTTTTTTTTTTTTTTAATTTTTTTGCCTTATTGACGTTCTATTGCATGCTCGGAGAATTGTTTGGGATCTTCGATGAAAGGAATCACTCGCGGGCGCCCAAAAAAAAAAAACCGCGCCCGCCGCCAGGTGTCGAAAACGTCTCCACAGTTTAATCGTTGGACGCGCACGATCCGATTTTCCACCGAATTTCTTTCCTTCTTATCTAGCGAAATATTGATACCCAATTGTTCCAAAAACCCCAAAAGTCACAAAAACCATAAAAAATATTAAGAATGTCGCTGCAACTTTCTGCTAAGGTGAAAAACGTGTTGAGTGGAGATACCGTTGTTTTGGTGCCTGTGAAAACCGCACAAGTGCCAGCTCCAGAAAGAACGCTTACTCTTCAATATGTTAGAGGCGATTCTTTTGAAGCCAAAGAGTTCTTGAGGCAATTGGTGATTGGCAAAGACATAAAGTTCAGCGTTTTGTTCAAAATGCCAACTTCAGGCAAGGAGTTTGGTGACATTTCCGCGCCGATTTTCTCGTCTTTAATTGAATATATGTTGGAACGTGGCCTTGTTAAATTGAAGGATAATGTTAAGGCTGATTCCGAGCAAGAAGAAGACCTCATTTTGCGGTTGAGAGATATCGAGGCAACTGCACAGAAAAAGCAAGTGGGTGTTTGGGCGGCTAAGTTTTCTGAGCCCGAAATCGTGCAGCTTTCTGAGCCTGTTATTGCCAAATCGGTTAAAACACCTTTGACCACGATTGTTGAGCGCGTTATCAGTGGTGACCGTATTGTGGGACGTGTTATTGTTAGTAAAGACAAACACGTGCTGCTGCCACTTATTTTGGCCGGGTACCGTTCGCCTAGAACCGACGATGTTGACCCAACACAGGCAAAAATTGCCCAGCAGGCGAAAAAGTTTATTGAGGACACTCTTTTGATGTCAAAATTGCCAGTGAAGGTGACTATCATCGGCGAGAACCAAGCTGGTTTGCCCTTGGTGTTGGTGGAGCACCCTTCAGGCAACAACATTCACGAGAAAATGTTGGAAAACGGGTTGGGTGAGATTCTTGACTGGCAATCATCATTAATTGGTGCTACATCCATGTCCAAGCTTAGAAAGTCGGAATTGACTGCCAAGGCTTTGGGCAAGGGTCTTTTTGCCGCTGCTGCAGGCGTGAAAGCGCCAGCTTCGACCCCTGCCAAATCCTCATCCAAGACTTTGAGACCAGGTTCCAGCGTCGAGAATGTGGTGATTGCCAAAATCATCAATGTTGACACGCTCAATGTGAGGTTGCCGCTGGGCGAGGAAATCACCGTGCAATTGGCGTCCTTGAGAGGACCTAGACCCAATGATACCACTGTCACCAAAAACGCCCAACAACAACAAGCTTTAGTGCAGATGGCAAGAGAGTTTACCAGAACTCATGCCATTGGTAAGTCGGCATCGATGTACATTGACGGTTTCAGAGAGGCCAACGCCGAATTGAACTTGGATTCAAGATTCTTGGTGTCCCTTTCTATTTCTGGCAAGGATCTTTCCGAGACGCTTGTTTCCAACGGATTTGCGACTGTCATCAAACACAACAAACAAACTTCGCACGAGCGTTCCTTAAACTGGGATAAGTTGATTGAATTGGAGGAGAAACAAAAGCGTGAGGGTAAAAAAGGTGTTTTTTACTCGGGTGACATCTCGAAAATCTTGACAATTGGTACGCGTGTTGTGAATGCTTCTGAAAGTTTTACTAAGGCCAAAACTTTCTTCAGTGGCTTCAGCAAGAAGGGCAGAATCTCTGGTTACCATGTGGAGTTTGTGCCTGCAGCCAACAGAGTCAGACTCTACAACCCTAAGGAAGGTACGAAATTGACGTTGATTTTGGGTGGTCTTTCTAATGACAGAAACAGCGACGCTGGAAATGAGGGTCTTGACTACATGAACAAGAAGTACTTGCAAAGAAACGTTGAGTTTGAGATCTACGATACCGATAAGATTGGAGGATTCATCGGTAATTTGTTTGCCAATGCTCAAACCTTGAAACCAGCACAAGTCGACTTGTTGGCCTCCGGTTTGACTGCGATCCACTCACTTGCGGTTTCCTCAAACCCTTTTGAGAAGGACTTTGTCAATGCCGAAAATTCGGCAAAGGCCAACCGTAAGGGTATTTGGGCTAATTATGACGAGGCCCAAGTGCAAAAAGATGCCGAGCTTGCAACTTCTAAATTGAATGAGCTCAGTTTGGAGGCCGCCAAGCCAAAGTTTTTCGATATCGAGATTGTCGATGTGGCCAAGACCCAAGTGCTTTCTTTCCATTTCATCGACTCCAAGACCAGTGCTGAGTTTGCTCAATTCAAGAAGGATTTCAACGATTTTCACGCACAAAATGTCAGTGCCAGCACCACCTCTGTTGACTTGCCTACCAATTTGAGCAAGGCTCCCAGAAAAAATGAGATTGTTTCGGCAAAATTCAGCGAGAATGGCAAGTACTACCGTGCGCGTGTGATCAACTACGATAGAGCCAGCAACAAGTACGACGTGAAACATGTCGATTTCGGAAACGTGGACCTGGTGCCATTGTCTGCCTTGAGAGCCTTGCCCAAGAAATTTGGCTTGGATGTGATCAAGCCATATGCTCACACTTGTAAGTTGCAAAACGTTGAGTTGCCTCCTAATAAGCCAAAGGACTACTTGACCGAGGCCTTGTACGTGTTGGAGGACTTGACTTTCGACAAGAAGTTGGTGCTTAGTGGTCTTCCTTCTGCCACTGAGGGGGTAGAGTACGATGCAGTCTTGTACGACTCCGAGCAGTCGTTGAAAGACCCTACTTATACGATTAACAAGCAACTTGTTTTGGAGGGCTATGGTATGGTCGAGGTGAAGGCGCTTCCTCAATTGAAGGAGTACGTTGATGGCTTGGTTACAGCTGAAAGAAAGGCCAAGGGTGAAAGACTCGGGTGCTGGGAATTTGGTGACATTAGAGTCGAGGATGACTTCTAGTCCGAAAGGCTCTTAAAAAGTGCACTTTGGATAATTATCTGTGCACAACAAAAATAAAAAATTAAAAAATCGTTTTAGTAAAAATAGCATTTAATATAAGACATTGTAAAGCTGTATAATTACTCTTTGGTTAAAACGGGCCCATACTTATCTAACTTTCGTGATTGATAAGCGGCTTTCTACTGTTAAATTTTTCTTTTCTTCGTCATTACTACTTCCGAACAACCTGTCATTTCAAGATTGATAATAATAAAAGTGAAGATAAAAAAAGGCAACCACTCGAACAATACTACTGTACTTAAACGAATTCAAAGAAATGACTTCGATATAACTTCAGACTTTGGTTTGAGCCTCTAAAGTGAAATATCATGGCGAAAGAAGGAAGAATCAATAATTGTTTCAAGCTGAAAAGATTAAATCCTGACAGCCACTAAATCATTAATTCCTGTCAATATCTTGTAATTGTAAAAAATGGTCCAGTGCCTAAAACACCTGTAAACAAGAGGTCTCAGTTATTTGAAGAATACTTGTACAGCTTTTATCTCGATAAATAATAGAAGACGCAGGGGATTGCCAAATACTTCTTCACTAATACTTTTGAAAGCTTTTTTTGGGGATACTCTGACAAACTGAAATTAACGGTGTAGAGTGGCTATGTCAATATGCTAGCGCAGGTTAAACGGTACATTGATTAGGATACAATAGAAATTAATAAGAGGAGAGTAAGATGTAGGTTATTTTTCGATAAGGGGCGCCCTTCAAACAATAAGAAATTATCTGAAAAATCACACGATTATATCTGAAAAAGAGGCTGTGCTTTATTACAATGGAGCTCTTCCAGTAAGTACCGCAATTATGTTTTATCTTATAATTGAACTTAAAAGATTTAAGTACATACCCCGCATGTTATACCCTGGATCTTGCATTCGAGTCACTGAAAAATAAAGTAGTTTGGGGAGACAGCTAGGATAAAGACCTCAGCTCCGATCCTCGATTATTGTACCAAAAGTAATTTCGGGAAAAATGTTTGTTTTCAATTTTTCTATGTTCATAGAGTTTCCATTATAATGACGAGTAGTCAAAATCTACGGAAATTTGAAACTGATGAGATTGAGGATTATTATGAACTGAGTTAATGTGTTTCTATCGGAGAAAGCCGTAAATTACCCCACAAAGTGCAAATTAAGGACTGGTTTGTTTGAGTTGAGGCGGAGTTTCTGACACTCTCCAATGGTTAAAAAGAGCATTATCCCCGCTTTCAAGTCCACCTTTTTCAATATCTATTCTTGCTTCAACCAAAGACAAATATCATGCTTCAAATTAGTTTCTTCCTCCTTCCCGCTGTCATGGCGTATGTTAACAGCGCATGTCAAGAATTGGGTGATTTCGATCCAACAAAGGAATTTTATCCAGTGGAAACGGGTGTCCAAAGTCCAGCTGTTACAATCTACGAGTATGACCTGGTAGTTCCTCGGGATGCTGATTCACTCACTTCTGATTACAAACAATACCCAGTAATTGACAATTTTTTCGTCTCCCGTATCAATTTCCAGGCGACTCCCTCTTGGTCTACAGAGTCAAGCAGCCTTCAGTATGAGGTTTATGATCGCGAGATTCCGGAGCTGTATGTGGTTGAAGTGACTGGGTATTTCAGAGCACCAGAAACTGGCTACTTTGAATTTGAGTTTGATACCTCCAATGGTGCATTTTTGGAGTTTGGACCAGGTGAACTTCGTTGTCAAGACGTCGATAAAGGTGGCAGAAAGGGTTTTTACATGGATTCCGTGAAAAAGCGGAGAAATGGAGTACAAGGTGGCGGCGATTTCGGCTTGCATTTTAGTAATTGGTGTTTTAGCAGAGGCGTTTACTACCCGGTGAGAATTGTTTTGTATAATACAGGAGGAATTTCCAGTCTAAATTTGAAGGTCAAATTACCCTCTGGAAGTGTATTACACGACCTTGGGCCAGAGCTTTTCCAGGCAACATTTGAATGTCCCACGTATCCTCCTCTAGTGTGAACACTTGGAAACATACGGCGATTGTTCAGACTTTGAGTCCTGCTGCAAATTAAATTAGGGGAAATTAATGAAAGGCTACGCTTATCAAAACATCAGTTGTTCAGATAGGTGGAAGTCGAAAGGCTGAATTACGTACTGTTATTTAGGAAAATCCACGAGGAGAGACTTTGCAATATTGAGAATTCGACGGTCCCGCAAATCTGAGAAAAGGGGGATTATTTTTAGTTGAATATAAGTCTTTTCCTTCTTTTTGGAACGCATTACATGTAGTACCGCCTTTAGTTTTTAATACTGTTTGTTGCCTACTTCAACGTTAATTGAGTATTCTAACCGATAGATTGGGCTTTTTTGTCGTGATCATTGAAGAAAGTCGAAATTGGTTACAAAAACCTTGAATTAAAAAAAAAAAAAAAAAAAGTGTGATAAAAATATAAGTGCCCATTTTATGAGATGAAAAGCATCAACAGACACTTCAGAGTCTAGAAGAGAATATTACTTCCTGCTCAAATACAGATGTCTATGCCGCAGCCAATTTCCGTGAGCCTGCAAAATGTCTTGGCAAAACGTTTACCCAATTCTTTTTTTCTTTTTCTTTTTTTTTTGCCTCTTGGAACCTATGTAAGATAAATTAATTTCTAAAATTATCATTCTTCAAGCAATTTTTATCTCCCATCAAAACAACAAAAAAAATAAAATGAAATGAAAGATCAGTTTACCTATCATAAACCTTTTCACTATCCAAAATGCTTTCCTGCCAGTGGCCCACCGCAGAAAAAATTAATTAACACAGGCTCGGCTTATCAAATTTATGGTCCGCACTCCGGTCCCGCACCCGCCTGTTGTCTGCAGTCTTATCGCAGTGCCGTTGTTGGTGGAAGCGCGTCGAAGTTAAGAAAATATGTTCACCACCCAGGTTCTGGCGGTGGCGGGCCGGGTAACACCCGAATTTCTGGCCGGTGGTGGAGAATTCGTATTGCAAGTGCGCGGCATAGGCCATTCTGTGAAATTTCCTCAACCTTTTTTTTTTTTATTTTTCACCTGTGGATCGCCCATATCTAAACCCAAATAATAAATATATCGATATCATGAATCCTGCCTTCTCCAACTTGGGCCTCATGTTGATCATGATGCAAGTCTCGCGCCGTCTCGATCTCGAGGACCCCACGATTTTGTTGTACGTGAGAATCGGGTACGTGGCATGCCAGTTGGCGGTTTTCGGTATTTGCATGTACGTGAAATACCAAATCAATAAGAAAAACGATTTGACCACCATGAAGTACGTGGAGCCTGGTAACGCCATGGCCGGCCAACCGGAAAAGGCCGTTGTCACCACTGTGAAGGAGTACGATTTGCAGCAAATCGACTCTCAAATCAAGAGCATTTTCACCTCGTTGGCCATGATGGGTTTCATGCACGTGTACATGAAGTACACCAACCCATTGGTCATGCAATCCGTGTCGCTGGTCAAGCTGGCCTTGGAGACAAACATCGTCAAGATCCACTTGTGGGGCACTCCTGCATCCGGCGACTTGAAGAGACCATTCAAGGCTGCCCCTGGTTTGTTGCAGGCCCTTCAAGGAGGTGCTGGTGACATCAAGACCGATAAGGCGTCTGTCGAGGCCGCCGAAACCGCCGGAAACGGTGGTATTAAGGAAGAATAGACGTACCTTCCCTTCTTGTACCTAATACACATTCTTAATAAAAAAAAAATTAGCTCTAAACTTTGGTGAAGAATATATACATTCGTAGCCCTAAGCTATTTACTGGATTTCCTCATTCACAAGTAAACACTCCTGTTTCTTACCCCGCACAAACCCAATCGTGTCCATAAGCCGAGTGCTTACAATTAACTGGCGCACTGTCCATTGTCCTCGGTTGTATATCTCCGGCACTGCTTGGTTCATAGGAATCACGAGATTTTCATAAAGTTGCTGGAATTGCACCACCTCGGCCGCGTCCATTTCTGTCTCAGCATCCATTTTCACAAATGCATCGTGAATCCATGAAGGGAGGTACTGTTCTTCGCTATCTTCATCAGCATACTCCGCCTTATTATAACACCTGATTAAATATAAGAGCCAAATCTGGTCCATGAGTTCCTGATCCACGATTTCGGCATAGCTCGATACACCCATAGTCAAAAGCAACGAGTGAGCGAATTTGACATCTTTCTTGTAGACACTTTTGAGCGTAAGAATCTGCAGTTTATACTGCGCCAATACGGCGTTTTCCTTTCGTTTTATTTCCGTCACTGCAGCTTGAAGAATAGCCTTTTGCGAGCGCAAATACGTGTTTATCGCCTGCTCGTTATGCGTGCTTTTCACCTTGTTTAAGTCAATGAGCGCTGCCTTTGATTCCACTGCCTGGCGTAAATGATTCAATCCACTAAGCTGCATTCTCACAGTCAATTTGCCATTTTTCTCCCACAGATTCCGCACCAACCATTGGAACACCGTCACAAGGTCTGCAGGAACTCGGTCCTTGGAAAGAAAGTATAAAAGTCCATCTTTATACTGGTCGTAGGCTGCTGGTGTATCTTTCTTTTCTGTTCCATTGACAACTGAGCTAGTATAATCGGCCAATTTCGGAAGTGTAACTCCGTAACGCTCTAACTCGGGCAACATAGGTTCAGGAACCATGATTTTAAGCGCCACGGTATCGGCACTGTTGTTTTCTAAGCAGAAACCATATGCAAGAAGAAGCTCTTCATTTCCTTTCCGTCCATAATTGTTAAATAACTCGCCGCTTCCAGAATGTTGGTTCGACTTAAACTCGAAATAATCGGAGCTTACTGTCCAGCTCACATCTGCCTGTGGACTATGGTTAAGTAGGTCCACTACAGGAATGAGCATGGCCACGTCTTCTTGGCACAAATCGACTTTTTCCACATTCTCAGCAGCATCTTTAAGCAATGCACTAGGAAACGACCGCGATTTCATGATCATGGATGCCCATAAGTATGCGGGGAACGAGGTCCAATTCTCAGCTTCATCATTATTTAAAAACTCGTATAATTGCGCATCGTCGTAAAATTTGTGTTCGTAATAAAACTTTAAATTGACATAATGGGCCGTGGGTTTGGGCACGGATTCTGGCATTAAGGAAACCACCAGCCACCATTCTTCAATCAAAAACAGAATATTTTCCCGGAGCGAGCTGCCCAAGTTTGTGCCTTGTAAGTTTTTCTTATCTTCCACCGACCAAACATACGGACTGTTGATTTCTGCTGAAGTAGGAAGCGATTCTATATAGGGCTTGAAAAATGAGGTGGTTACTGAGGCCCGTTCTTTGGCCAAATAGAGTTTAAGCGGCGAGTTAATGTTCCTGGCCTTTTCCAAACTCTCGCCCGCATCAAACCCCAAGCCTTTCACTGCATCTGAAAGTTTCATGATGATGTTTATTGGCACTTTAATTGAGCTGCTGGACATGCTCGTTTTGGCCCCGAAATTGCCTGGACCAATGGACACGAATTGCACATGCTCAGAAATTTGCGCCCCGTTCTGTTTGGCCCATTTCAAAAGATTGTTAATTTTCGTTTCTGTAGTCATGATATATTTATATGTTTTTTTTTTATACTTTCTGTTTTGAGAAGTTGAAAATGATTTCTGGAAATTGCGAGGCCGGATCTTCGATGACAACGATGCACATCTCGCCTGTATGCGAAAGCCGAATTTTTTAGTAGTAGCATGGAGCAACGTGGAAAAACATACGTTCTGTAATACAGGAGAAACTTAGTAGTAATAATAATAATAATAATAATAACAAAAAGTCCGGGCAACTTCTGGAAGTTGAGTAATCTTATTCCGGAAACCTTTCACCTGGTCAGTGTTCTTATAAGCCAATTCTTCAAAATGAATGAGACAGCTGGCAAGCAGGTGCGAGACTAAAGAGTTTTGAAGTTTTGCACCCTTCACAAATAAACACTCAGGTTTCTATAAAATAATAAGGTAAAAGATTTTCAGTAGTGAGAGACATTAAATACCGGGCTTTTGAATATTTCCAAGTGGATATCTACAATATGAGCTTTGTTTTCCAGCCATGTGAATTAATACTTTCTTAACGTAATTGTTTGGAAAAAACCCAAAATATATGAAAACTCGGATCTGTATTTTAATTTCCCACCTTGCAACGCTTCAAAATCCAAGAATCCATTACATATTCTTAAAAGTCAAAAAAATTAAACAAATGTTAAGATTAGAATTGTTTCTTAAAATCAAATAAACAACCACACTTTCCCCATATTATTTTCTTCTAATAAAACGATAAGTTTAAGCGTAGGATCTCCATAGACAGGCCCGATCGCACCACCTCTTCGTGCACTCTTCTCGCTTTGCGTGGTCCGGAAATTATTCACCTATTCGCTTAACCCAAAAAAAAAAAACAAAAACAAAAAATAAACACATGTTTTCCATAACAAGAGCCCCGTTCACGAAAAGGGCTTTGCCCACAGGTGCACGTCTCCTACACGTGACAGTGCCCAGATTCAACCAGGCTCCTCAAAAACCTGCGGATGAACAGAAACAAGCTACAGCTGCTTCGCCCGACTACAAAAAAAGACCCTTGAGTAGAGTGGCTATCGGAGGTTCCCAGGACTCCAGTAAGAAATTTGCTCCCGGTAGCGGTATCGAATTTGCCTCGTGGAAAGCCGTGGTGCTCTTAATTGTGGCTGGAGGTGCATTTACATGGTGGTTTGCCAAAGAAAAAGAAAAACTTAGGCTCCAGAAAGAGGTGGAGAGTAAACGAGGCATGGGAAAGCCAATGATTGGAGGAAACTTTTCGTTGGTGGACCAGGAAAACAAGCCTTTCACCCAAGAAAACTTGAAAAACGACCAGAAGAAGTTCTCCATCTTGTACTTTGGATTCACGCATTGTCCTGACGTTTGTCCCGATGAATTGGACAAGCTTGGCGAGATGTTGGACGAATTGAAGTCAAAAGATAATATTGAATTGCAGCCGCTTTTCATCACATGCGATCCGGCCAGAGACTCTCCTGAAATCATTAAACAGTACTTGACCGATTTCCACCCTTCGATTATTGGCTTGACAGGCACGTGGGAGGCGGTGAAAAACGTGTGTAAGAAATTTAGAGTTTACTTCTCCACGCCTCCAGACGTGAAGCCGGGCCAGGATTATTTGGTGGACCACTCGATTTTCTTTTATCTCATGGATTCCGAGGGTAATTTCGTTGATGTGATTGGCAAAGAAGTGGACGCCAAGGGAGGTGCTGATAGAATTAGAAAACACGTGGAGGCGTTCGTGCCTGAAGCAGAAAGGGAGGCCCGTAAAAACTCGTGGTTGGGATTCCTCTATAAGTAATGTAACCTACTAGATCCTTTGTTTATATATGCTGATCTGATCTGCCCTGTACATAAATGTGTTTCCAACACGATAAAAAAAAGATTGATGTTTATAATTTACTTTGGTAAGCGAGTTTGTGGTAAGCTTAACAAATTGAGAACTAGAAATTAGACGAAAGTTGTGCTTATAGTGTAACCGAAATTCTCGGCTAAGTCCGTAAATTGTGTAATACAGTGAAGCTCCACGCGGAGAGGCCTGCACGCACTTATCAAAAACGGCGATGGTCAGTGACTCCAAAAACTTACGTTTATAGATAAGAAAAAGACCTCACATTTTCCTTTTCTTTTTTTCTTTTTTCATTCCTCTCTTCATTTTTGAAACGGAAAATAATTACACAAACAAATTTTCAAAATATAAAAGAAAGATGCCGGGTCTTACCCTTGAACAAATCACACATTTCCATGAACACGGAATGCTCTGTATCCCAGACTTTCTTTCTCCGCAGGAAATCGCCCAAATGATGGCCTCGGCCCACGGACTTTTGGCCGATCTTGACGTGGATGCACATCCTCGAACACAATTCAAAACATCGGATAATGATCATATAGGGGACCAGTATTTTTTTGATTCTTCTGATAAAGTGTCGTATTTCTTCGATGTAGATGCATTTGACGAATCGGGACAGCTTCGATTCCCCAAACAACAAGCAATTAACAAAATCGGCCATGGGCTCCACATGCACAACAGCTTGTTTCGGGAAATCACGTTTCAAGATCGGGTCCAGGAGATTGCACGTGACCTCAATTATACTGACCCACGAGTGCTTCAAAGCATGCTTATATTCAAAAACGCCGTGAAGGATTCGGGATCTTCACCACGCAATAACGATGTGCCAGTGCACACTGATGGCACGTTTTTATACACGAAGCCGCAATCGGCACTTGGATTCTGGTTTGCGTTGGAGGACTGCACGAAAACGAATGGGTGTTTATCGTATCACCCAGGTTCCCATAAAACGTTTCCCATCACCAAGAGATTTGTGAGAGTAGATGGTGGGGCGAAAGGATGTACTATGATTGATGTAGATCACGACACCTCTGAAACTTGCCCGCAAGATGACCCGGAAAAATACCGTTTGGTCGAGTGTAAAGCCGGGTCCTTGATTTTAATCCACAACTCTGTGCTCCATAAGTCGGAGAAAAACGTGCTGGGAAAATCTCGGTTTGCTTATGCGTTTCACTTGATCGAGGGTGAAACTGATTACGACGAGTTGAATTGGCTCCAGGTTCCTCCATCGGGAGGTGCAAATTTCCTGAAACTCTACGAAGGGTAACAAGAAAGATAAAGAAGAGAAAATTAAATATCATAAAAAATTAATATAAAAAAAGGAAATAATAATCATAGTGCAAGTTTTCTTCCCTCATGTGTTCTAGCAAAATATGCGCTCGATGGGCTCGGGAATGTAGTTGCCTGCCTTAAACTCCATCAATCGTATCAAGTACTTGTCTCTAACTGCAAGAAATGCCTTGTCGAGATCGCCCACTTTTTCCAACATGGTTTTGGCACCTTCTACGCCTTGCTTTAAGTGCCGCACGTTCCATTCCATGGCCTTAGATACTGCATTACCCACCAACTTTTCCTGGTGCAAATTATGGCTTACAAAGTCATCTACGGCCTCCACTGTCTCGCCCATCACGTGAGCAAGTGGACTTGGGTTAAGAAAGTGAGCAATCTGAGTGGTTGTTTGTGTGACTTCGTTCCGGAGAGTGTCGACGGAATCTTGGCTAGGGAGATGGAGCACAGCACCGGTGAGCACACACAATTTCTGCTTGGCACTATGTATTAATTCACCCATTGATGGAACCTGGTGTTTTCAGAAAGAAACAAGTCAAGTTACTATCAGGTTTTCTCAGTGTTTTGGTTTACAGCAAGTTGTTTATATGAGCAAAGATGTAGATGTTTCTTTTTCTCTTTACTTTTTGTCTGTTTTATGTTTTGTCTACCTCTATTCTCATTTTATAGAGGAAAAGCTTTGTGATCACTGGCCCCAAATTCCAGTGGTTGCGAAATTGCGCACCAATTACTGTGACAGCTTAACTACAACACTGAGCAGCACCGGGCAACATGTCCGTTCTGCTCACACGAGTTTTGACTCAACAATCTGGAGTGTTACATTCTTAATCTTTCTCTCTCTTTAGCTCGTGTAATAGGGTAAAAGATTTATAAATTGAGAAAGAAAAGCCAAAAAAAAAAAAACAAAAAGAAGAAACTGACAAACTTTAATTTTCGGCCAATCAAATATTAATGAGCTTTCGCCTATGTGATTGTAAGTCACAGGAGGTCCCGAGTAGTCTGTCTCCATCCTTACTTTAAAACCTATCCTTTACGGTTTTACTGAAGGTTTATTGGCAATATCTATAGGATTTAAACTTTATTTCCTTTTGAAGAGATTTGAAATCTCCCTTCATTCCTTTTTCTTCTTTTTTAATAGGAACAAATGGATCTCCCTTTGAAAGCTCAGCACGGGGCCTCGACTGGACCCCACATTAACTAGAGTGCGGCTGGGGTGCTTAGTATCACGAGCCATGTCTGTGTGCAGTTTGCGCGTAAGCTGGGGAAATCCGGTGTTCCAGTGTGAGTTGGTTCCGAGGGGATCCGTGCCACATTTTCGTGGAATTGCCCCTTGTTACTTTCTCTCTTTTTTTTTATAACTTTTTTTCCTTTCCCTACCTTTTTTTCTTTTCTAACTCACCATTAAGTATATTGAATCTTCGTGTATTGATAACATTTATACTGCCAGATCCTCCTCAATTACTTTTTTGATATCCAAGTCTCCGGCAATTTCTTTAGCGACTGCTAATTACTGATTTGCCCCTGACCGCCACCTCCCCTAGCCGCTACTGATAAGCGCCTAACTCCCTCACACATTTTTTTTTTTGGGTCTCTTACACCAATTTTTTTTTGTGAACAACTGTTTCTCTTTTCTTTTCTTTTCTATTCTTTTTATTTCATTCAGCTTCGTGAATAATGAATCGTGAAGAAAAAAATCCTACGGGCGACCCACTGTTGTGGAAGACTATTTGCGTTTCCGAGGGAGAAATCCCAATCGGGAGAGCCTCCGCAAAGCACCCTGAGCGGGCTGCAAAAAAATATAACATGCGTTTTGAAAACTCTCACCTCTCCAAAACACACGCCAAATTGTCGATCATCAACCAGGTGCTTTATTTGGAGGATTTGTCTTCAACTTTTGGGACTATTTGGAATGGCCATCTTCTCATCCCACACAAGAAGGTTGCAATTCGTGAGGGCGACCGTATTGGATTCGTTTTAAACAGACCATCCAACACTGTGAAGGATGCAACAAAGAGAGCAAGTGGCGAAGCTATGATCTCTTTAGAAACATTGCTCAACCCGCTGGTGCAATTATTGTTTTCTATCATCTCTTTTGATCCTGAGGAAGGATCGCTTATCTTGCTTCCTTTGAAAGGCTTGGATTATCTTGCTGATTTGCACAACGAAATACAAGCAAAGAATAGCCGTGGCTTAACCGAGACAGAAGAACTGGTTGGTTCCCGTGAGGAAGAAACTCCTGAGGAAAAGAGATTTGTTTTCTTTCCTAAGACTGAGCCAAAAATACCAGCTATCGAGGAATCGTACGAACGTAGGTTTTCGCGTCAAACTCAATTGAAATCGAAAAGTGGAAAGTCAGTGAAATTCAGTGAGGAAACATGTCCTGATAGCATTGCCAAGACCCGAATCTGTTCTCCGTCAGCCGAAATTATTGAAATTAAGTCCGATGATCATTCACAAAACCTCCAACTTGGTTTTTCGAGTTCGAATTGGACAAATGAAACATCTTCAGATGAATCTGACTCAAGTGAATCTGACTCAAGTGAATCTGACTCAGGTGAATCTGAATTAGAAAATTACCCCAAAGAAGCTGCGTCCGCTTGTGACGATTGTTTGGATGATTCAGTGATGTCAGACGTGATTGACTGTACTGAAAGCCCACCAGAAATTTGTTTACTTGAAGAGCAACATGCTGATGCAAGCGAGGTTGTCAAAATTTTGACATCGCTTGATAAATCTGAAAACGGTGAAATTTTAGCTTCGTCTTCGCCCTCAACCGCAATTGATAAAGTTCTTGCAAAGTCTGAATCTACCGAACAACTGTGCACGAACAACACGAATAAATTTAGGCTTTTGGAAGATTTTTTCAAGGAAGCGAGGAAGCGTGAGACGGCCGAGCAGGAAGCGAGGAAGCATGAGACGACCGAGAAAGAGAATGATGAAACCCAAGCGTCCGAAGATTTGGATTTCAAAGATTCTGACGATTCTGAAGTTTCGGAAGATTCTGAGAAAAGTGTGGATTCTGATAATTCTGATATTGAAGAAAAAAGTATCAAGATATATCTTGAGCTAAGTGATAATTCCGGGGCTGAAGAAGATAGTTTAGATGATTTTCAGAATTTGCCCGAGCTTGTGTGCAACGCCTACTCACAGGATAGTGATTTCGAAACCCTTGAGAACACTTCAGACGAAAGCTTTAGTGAGTCGAAAATAGTGGCTTCTGGACCCCTTACGGCCTCTGTTGACGAGAAATCTGGTACCTTGGTGTTCTCACCCGTATGCCCTTCCGATGTTGGCTCTGTTGATCGTTTTTTCTCGGGGCGTACCGCATTGGTTGAAAGAGAAAGTACTATGGATTTGGTCTCCAAAATCGATTGCAACACTCCAAGAAACAGGAAAAGAAAGCATGATGACACGCACTTATCTGATATTTTTGTCAATCCGGAGGCAAATAGAGAGGTCCCAGAGATAAAGAAAGCCAAGACGAGATCCATCGCAAAAGAGTTGGGCAAAGGTTTGATATATGTGGCCGGAACTTTAGTTGCGCTTGTTGCATATGGAGGATATCTCGAGACAAAAGGGTTGCAGATGTAAATCTTATTGTTTTGCCTATTTATTATTTCATAGAGTCCCCACAACCAACTTTTGGGTTTTGTGAGTTTAAAGGGCTCACTGGTTGAATTCTGAACCTCATCAAACCCTCTTTTTTCTTACTTCCTATCGATATTTTTGATTTATTAAAAGTGTAAAGAGCCACGACATAGAAATGTCATTGAAATTAGATTTTTTATAAAGTTTGCTTCATAATCTTTCGTAAACTTCTTGCTTCTATATTTCAGATTCCAAATATATTTTAATTAAGCCCCGAGTTTCCTTGTCCCGACTGCATTCCATTGTTCATTTGAGACATCATCGGCAGACTCATCATTTGTTGTTGCATGGCCGGCAGGTTTGTATTCATCCCAACATTTTGCTGCGAATACATCGAAGCATCCGACATACCCATGTTGCTTGCTAAATTTTGCTGTCGGGATTGAGATTGAGACTGAGTTTGGGGTTGCAGTGACTGAGATTGGCCTTGCGCTTGTTGTCTTTGCATTGCCAAAAGTCTTTCATCCTGCAACGCTTGATACTGACGGAGCCTTTGAAAGTACGTCGGGAATCTCTGGAGTAATTGTTGTTGGATATGCTTAGCCTGTTGCAAGGCTTGTTGCTGTTGCTGAGCTGTGAGACGGGCCCTGTTAGGAGCAACGCCAGTATTGCTCATTTGAAGAAGGGTATTCATTCTTGCCTGGAGTTGCCTAAACGTGTGCTGCTCTTGTGGCGTTAGCGTCATTTGGAAGATTTGCTGTTGTTGTTGACGCTGTTGCTGCTGTTGCATCGCTGTTTTTTGACCTGCGACTTGACCAGTTTGACCGAGTGCGGGCTGCGTTGCAGGTCTATTGTTTGCTGTATTTTGATGATTCTGGAAAGTGGCCTGTCCTTGAGCCAGCTGAGGAACTTGTGCCGCCATCTGAGGGGGTGAAGAAGCAAGTCCGTTATTAGCCATTGCGGCACTACCCATTATGGGTGTATTCATGTTTGATCCAGGTTGTTGTAAGTTACCCATTTGTGGCGTGCGAACGGGTTGTGGGTATTGATTCTGTTGAGAAATCTGATTAACGCCCGCACCAAGCTTCTGACGTTTTGCCGCTTGCGCCAGTGCCAACTGGGCCGCTTGCTGCTGTTGCTTCAACTGAGAAAAGTTTTGAGGTGACGCCTGCGGATTTTGTTGTAAAGATTGCGCTTGCTGGCGAATCTGCTGTTGTTGCTGACGAGCTTGTTGAACCTGAAATTGCTGTGCTCTGATACGATCAGCTTGTTTAGCTAATTGCTGCTGTTGAACAGGCGCTTGGCCAAGTTTTTGGTTATTTTGCATCACAACATTTTGTCTCGCAATACCTTGTGGGACTCTTGCATTTTGAGATAATGGGGAGGTGCTGAAATCTTGGGCCATACCAGGACCCACCACCAGAGAGCCTTGGTCTGGGGGAATTTGCCTCTGTCCATTTGACACCTGAGATGGGGTAGCGGGAAACCGCAGCTGTTGTGCCTTCACGCCCTGTTGCGCATAAAGTGCAGATTGGCGTTGTTGATTCACCGTTTGTTGTTGCTTTTGGAACTGCTGGTTTTGTTGGAATTGATTTTGCAGAGCTTGCGCGGGTATTTGCGTCACTTGTTGTTGCTGTTGAGTACCGTTAGGCACAGCGGCTGGGCCTTGTTGCCCACGTATACCGATTGCAAGCGGTGTTTTGCCAGCAGCGTTCTGCTGGGCCAGTCTAGGGAAAGCACCGTTTTCAGACGTGCCCGCAAGAGCGGCAGCTGGGTTATTTGATACAGATCCTTGGGTATGCGCAGCTACAGCTGCACCCGCTTGAGCCTTTTGAGACTCTTTCCGTTTACGAATCTCCTCAATAAAGCGCAAGCGCATAAACTGGTTTGAGGTTCCTGACCCGTTGGCCAACACTGAAGTTGCCGAAGTGATTGGTGCGGCAGCACCAGCACGGCCAGACTTCTCAGTCGCGGTAGTCAGCCCAGCAGTAGCACCCACGGAAGGTGTTGTTTCAAGGCTGCCTGATTCGGAGGCCTGAGAGGTAACAGTGGGCCCCACCACCACAAGTTTCTTCTCCGAAGTACTCTCAGATGGATGCTTGTACTTGCTCGAGAGTAAGAACATCATCTCCTCGAATTCTGAGGATTTTTGCATTGTCAACAGATCCTGGTGCAACTTCCGAACCTCGACTTCAGAAGGCTCACGATGCGAATGCACCACCTTATAATCACCTTTCTTCTCGTCCCAGACAGCAGTGGGCAGTTCAATTTCCGGACGCAAAAGCTCGTCTTGGAGATATGGGTTGAGCGGCACGGCCAAGTCGAGTTTGCGGTTCGTGAGTGTAAGGATCTCTGCCTCCATTTGCAACGAGAGCAAGTCAGTGAACTTGGTAAGAGTTGAGTCGGTGTGATAGAGCAAATCATAGTACAACGACTGCGGTGTTGGGCGGAGAAGAGTGCGGTACGTTTTGGGCCGCAGAGTTGCCGTTTCTTTCCCCGGATTAGGCGTGCTTTTGCCCAGAGTCACCAGCGGTGGTTTCAGCAGATCCAGGGCGGCTACAGAGCCCGGAGTTGAGGCAGCAGTCAGGCCGAGGTTTGAGCTGGGCGCTGTTGCTGCTGCTGCTGCTGTTGCTGCTGCTGGCGCCAGAACAGGCACCATATTTCTATGGTCGTATACTTGAACGACCAAACATCCATCGTAGAAACGAACGGCGAAGTCCTTCAAAAGCTCGGTCATTTCCACGGGAATCTCCTCGCGGATGAGATGCTGCAAGAAACTGCGTGCCATCGGGCTATCCTTGGGAATAATGCTCAGATCCTGAGTGTTGTTGAACCGATAGTGAGTCTCGTAGATATGGAACGAAATCGACGGCGGGTACTTGGCGAATTTGCGCAAGATTTCCGGCAGTGTTGACGCAAACGAGGCCGGCCCGAGTTTCGCCCGTGCTTGTCGAAGCTGCTGTTCCTTAAGAAGCTGGATTCGTTGCTGCAGGGTTAATGCTTGAGACCCTGTTTCAGGGGCATTTTTTTGCAGCACGCCGGCGGCTAATTGGGTTTTTTGGGCCACAGACCGAGCAGCAGTTTGTGGCAGTGCCTTCACGCCATTTTCTGCCGGTTTCAGTATTTCGGCCATACTCTTGTATTTTTTTTTTACGTTCAGTCTCTATCAGTTTCTTATTTTTTTTTTTTTTTTTTGTTTGTTCAACTTGACTTGAAATGTGCGCGTATCGTAGACGTAGAACAAGTAGTATCTGGCGCGGGGCAGTATGGATATCGGGGGTTCACAGTGGAAAACTAACAACAAGAATAATAATAATGATAATGTTATAAAAACAATAATGTAAATTCAAATTCCATAGGAAAAGGAAAAATTGTTACTTTGGTATGCGCTTAGGTATTTGTAATCCTAAAAATAGAAAGAGGTTTAGGCACCTTTAAATGTGCTTTGCAATTGAGTGAATGGTTTTCACAGAATTGCTGATAGTCAAGTTAGAGTATGAACAAGGTGAATTTGGAAATTATTTGGATGCTGATTAATTTCGCGAGTGACTGAAGATTGCTGGAGGTTTTGATTATGAAAAAATTGATTTTGGTGATAATTATTCTCTTAATTATTTTGAAATCAGTTCTAGGTTTTATAGGGAGGTTGTCTTTTGTCTACCTTGAATGTGGAAACGCGTAATTCTACTCTTGTGAATAGTATGGTTAAAATCTTCATTTATTTTTCTATAATCGTATCTCCATGCTCCCCATTAGTTGGCGCCAGGCCCATTAAGACAAAATTGAATTAGTTTAAACAATTTTTGGCGGTCGTCCTCATTAAATACCCATAAACCGAAAATGTCTCCAAGCACATTCTTCACAATAATCAAATTATCGTTGATTTCCACGTTCATCTCACGCACGCCGTTATTGTTAACACCGTTAGGAAAAAACGTGCGTGTGGCGTGATTGGGCAATAAGCCAATGGAAAAGTTTTCGGGAGAAAGTCTATTTAAAAGTATCAAGCCATAACAAAAAAGATCCTGCAAATCCGCCTGGCATAGAGGCCGACCGGGCATATCCGCCCGGAAATGACGTAGGTACAATGCCAATGTGCCTTGATAATCTGTTTTGACCCATTCCTGGCTTTCAGGATCGAATTTATAGATTACACAATGCGAGGTGGAGTATAGAAGTTGTTTCACTTGAGCGTCGTAGCGAGAAATCACGTTATAGTTGAGGGTGTTTTTATAAAGATCAAGTGCCTTCTGCGGCGTGATCTGTTGCTCTGTAGCCATCGTAGTTGCTGTAATGTGAATTTTATGTTTCAATCTCTTTTTTTTCTGTTTTTTTTTTTTCTTCCTCTTTTGCTCAAGATGCTGTTCACTGTGCGAATATCTAACCTATACAAAAAGCTTGAGATCGTGACGAGGTAAGAAGCACATTGAAAACTGCAGTGTTGAGTCGACAAGCCAGTGAGTGAGAGAAGGCACGTGTCATAAATCACGTGTCACGAGAATGAGTCTGGTACACTCCAGTCTTTTCAATTAGTTACTGGCATTGATCCTTTCCTATACCTATAAGCAAGAAGATATTAATACAGAGATAAAATTTTTCATTGATTATTGGTTGAGCAATTGTTTTTAAAGCACGTTTGATTTTCCCGCGATTGAAGAGCCTTTTTAGTATGTGCAACCAGTGGGGTTCCCAATCATCATTTGTTGGGGTGAGAAAAAAAATTCTTAACTCTCTAAATTGGATACTTATAGAGCGAAAGGGAAAAGCTGAAGGGCGAAAAGAACTCCAAAAATCATAATCATCGATAAAAGTTATATCGCCTGTAAGAACGGTGTACACTTCTCGATGGCCAGGGTGCAAGGTTTTACACACTTTTGTAATTGTTGCAACCGAAAATTTTGATCAATTCCAAGAGATAAAGGCTGGCAGCTACAAACTTGTCAAGATAAATGAAAAAAAAAAATACAAAAAGAACAGTTAGAGAAGATTTGCCACCCAACTCTGAGGCCTAAATACTACTGGATGTTTATTTGATGCATCTGATGCAAGATTTCTATAGCTGGTGTGCATGTAAGGCACAAAACATTTATTTCGGCTTGCCACGATTTTAGATCTGAAAAAAAAACAACAAATGAAGCGTCGAAGTGGCAGGTATAAGAGGTTCTGGGTTTCCTTATAATAACGCCTTTTTTTTTTGTTTTTGCCACACATTTCAACTTTGATCTTCATGCCCCACAAAATTGTCAAACCTCAAACCAGATATATTGATCATAGGGATGATTTCAATGAAGATAATTCGGTACTCCTAAACCATGTCACTCTACGAGTGAAAGACTATAAGGCCAGTCTAGATTTTTATATGAAGACAATAGGGATGCGACTAACCAAAATTTTAAATATAGGTGGTCTTTCTTACTACATGTTGGTCTTTAAAAGATATCCATACTGGTCCGAGCAGATTGGGGTCTTAATTCTATGTCATCAACCGGGTACAGAAAATGACCCCAATTTTAAAGTGAAAACAGACGATGGTGCTCTGCAAGGGTTTGTAAATTTGTACATATCTGGAGATTTGTATGACACGAGAGAATTACGGTCTCGTGTAAGCCCCCAAAAGATAAAAGAATCCGTGGGAATTGACGGATTTATGAGGGTTTTCACTTTGACCGATCCCGATGGTTATCGCATTATTTGGAAATGTAACATGGACACAAGCATTCATAGCCTCAATGGGCTGAGACTATCTCGTGTGGTATTCCGTGTGAGAAATCCAGTTCAATGTATCGAATTTTATAGAAAAACACTAGGCATGAAACTTTACGTGAGGCATGAAGATGAAACAGCAAGAACGACCCTGTATTTTTTAGGTTTTCCTTATCATGATAGTTCGTGCCTGCTCTATCCACTAAATTTCGAGGGTTCCATGAATATTTTAGACGTTCATTTTAGGACTGGTATCATTGAACTACAACATAAATGGGACAATTCTAAAATTCGTGAGAAAGATGTCAACAACGGGTTATTTCAAGGGTTTAGTCACATTGGGTTCTCGATCATTGACCTTCACGAGTTTTGTATGGAATTGGAGATGGAAAAAAGAGCGGCTCTTGATTGGACAGTTGACACGAACGGCGAGGGAAACACAGAAATCCGAGTGAAAACTAAAGATCCGGAGGGTAATGCCATCCACTTTATTAGTAGATCATATTATGCTGATAAGAAGGGAGAGTACAATTTTGACTCACTTGGGGAAGGTGAGTGGTACGATTGTGAAGAAACGAGAGAATTGGGAAATTCAGACCCAAGATTCGATCAGTATTTTTATGCCTAAAATCGGTGACTCTGTGAAGGATAAGAATGCTGCAAGATTATTCACATATTAATCCAAAATTTGCATTCTCATGGCCTCCAACTTTCGCGGGCTTATTTGGAGCAAATAATCATATAAAAACAACAGAACTGATTCAATCTCCCAGCCATGAGAAATATGCGCCTCAAAATTTATTCAAACTCTATTTTGGAGCTGCTACCACGATATCCGCAAAATCACTAAAATGATTTTGTAGTTGATGATGTTAAATAGACAACCATAATGGTTAGTATATCCTGCACATAACACTATAATTCTAGCAAGAGTCTCCTGTGGCTCACTCCGGTCCATCATATTTCCCCACAGCATTCTAACCACCCGCTTTTTTTTCTTCTTCTTATTTTTAAAAAAAATCACAGTTATTAAAAATATACGGAAATAATGTTTGCTCTTAGAACTAGAATTGCCCCTCAATTGGCCCGCTCGTTCTCGACCTCGCCTGCTAGATACGTTGCTGCTGGAGACAAGATTCCATCGGTTTCTTTGTTTGAAGGATCGCCAGGAAACGAGGTCAATTTGGCTGAGGAGGCTGCTAGCGGCAAAGCAATTGTAGTGGGCGTGCCTGGCGCGTTTTCCCCTGCGTGCCTGGCCTCCCACGTGCCCGGTTACTTGAGCCATTTGTCTGCTTTTCAGGAAAAGGGATACAAGTCTATCTACGTGACGGGTGTTAACGATGCTTTTGTGTTTAAGGCCTGGGGTGAGGCCGTGAACAAGCAAGGTGTGGAAGGCGTTCGGTTTTTGGCCGATCCTAAGGGCGAATTTGCTAAGAAATGGGATGTTCTTTTCGATGCATCCAAGTTTTTCGGCAACGAAAGATCTGAAAGATACGCTGTTTTGGTTGACAACGGTACTGTGACCCACGCTTTCGTCGAGCCAGAAAAAACCGCCATTGACGTTTCTGCTGCCGAGGCGGTGTTGAAGCAAATCTAGATTTTGTGATGTATATGAACTCTTGAATTTACCGATAATTGAAAACAGATTTGGAAAGAAAATTATATGTCTCATTAAGCTGCTGAGATTTGACTCATGGATGTGCTTTTGCAAATGTAATTCCCAATGTAAACATATGTTATTCAAGCATAATGACTAGTTTATTAGTCAACCTAAGAGACAGATGCTGACATACAAAATTAGTTTAATTGTTTGTAGACATTCCTTATAATGGCCCCAAAATACAGTTTCACTCAAAGGATTGATACTGGGGGTTTGCCATAGGAATTGGTTTGTGATATCGGATACTTAATACTCTTTTCAGCAAATCAGTGTTCTTAATGTGAATTGCTCTTGTATTTTGGAAAGTCATAGAAGTGGCAATGAGATTAGTAAGGTGTAAACGATACATAAATAAATAAGTAAATGAAATAGCAAAATTTTACAGTGATACTAGTCATCCTGCTGATCCTTTAAAGACTCCTCAAGTAGAGTCAAAAGACTTGAGATTTTCTCAGCTGTAACTTTCAAATTCTCGGAACAATTGATAATTGTGGGTCCCGAATTTCTCATAATGTCTTCAAACAATGATCTCTCAGTTTCCACCCGCCTTTGAATATCAGCGATATCCTCGCCAGCCAATGCATTTGGGTTTGAGTAGTGTCTTAAAGTGTGCTCAATAGAGCGAAATTCACTTTCAATAACCACAGATAAGTTTTCAACACATGTATTGGTATTCCTAGAAATAGTTGCGTCAGAATCAAGAAGCAGGGAAGAAGTATGCGAATAAATTCTTGCTAAAATCACCTCTGAATTGGCAAGGTTATCGGCAATACTTTTGAGAAGATTTTTCGTGTCTTCCAATTCAGGAAAATTTTTCCATGTAGAAGTATTGATATTTTGAAGTGCCTCCAAACGCAATTTGCTTGCCTCAATATCAGATTTTATAACAGCGACATTGAAATCTCCCGGCATACTTTTCCAATTAACAAGATCGTACATTAAAGTCTCCGCTTTAAATGCTAATGCCTTAATTTGACACTGATACTTATCGAAGGAAAAGGGCAAGCAGCTTGCAGCTCGATAGTCCTCGTTGGGGTGATCTTTTCTTGACTCGCAATCAATTTCATCATCCATCGCAAGAACTTTATTCAAAACCTCTATCAACACCACCTGTATAATCTCGGAATCGTCTTTATTTGGTATTTTGATTCGCTCAAAAATATTTTTGACTTGGAATACCTCTTCTTTGCATGAAACGTACCCTGCAAGATCGAAACCTTTACCTTCGCGTTGAGCTTCAATTATGAGCTCCATTCTCTTTATTTTTTGGTCTAAAAGTGCCAAAAGTTCTTCGATTTGAGGTTTTTTAAGTTCCATGACTTTTTGATATTTCTTGGGATGAAAACCAATGTCCTCTATATTTGTCTCAGCTGGATCACTAATATCTGTATGTGGGCCCGATGAATGTTTTTGCATCCCCGGCACATTCTGTAATTGATGGAAAGTACCAACTAACCGTTGGATTTCCTTTTCAAAAACACCAGAATAAGGTATATCTTTTCCGACCATCTGTTCATATTCGCTCATCAAGTTTTGAAAGCGATTTTCTGCAGTAAAGAGCCTCGCCATGTAGTCATCTGTGTCAGTATGGAACGACCCATCATCTCGGAAAAAACTTAATAATGAAAGCTCATACTCAACAAGCTTCAACCCGAAAGCCCCGATATCTGTTGTCTTTTCGCCATTGTTTTTGTTTGGTGTGTAGGACACAGAATTTTCATTCCCATATCTAAGGTCCAAGGACTCATGATACTGTAATAATTCATATAGGGAACGAGTGATATCGAAATCTTCTGCTATTTCACTTCGGAAAAGGTTTCCGGCAGATATCATGTGGGCATAATCCGCCCCCAATTCCATCATTGTATTTTCGATCTCCAAGACATTTTCTGAAAATGTCAGTTGACGGCTTTCTTCCGGTTGTTGACTACCAGCAAACAGTAACAATTTTGGAAGAACTGATTTTAGCTGCTTTTTGAATTGTTGTACAACTTTCATATCATTCTCATGAAGGGCAGATATACTTTGCGATCTCATTAAGCTTGAGGCTGGCTTTTCCTTTGGTTCATTTGGAGAAAAAAATTGGTTTATTCCAGTTTCTTCAGGATTATGGGAAACAGTTGGGAGGTCCCATGAATTTGCTGGCCGAAAGTTGGTGACAGGGTCAAAAGTGGTAATTTCTGAGTGAAAAGTTTCCAGTAAATGGATGTCAGATAAATCACCATTTACAAGGCCACGTTTCCCGCTTTCGTGTGCATCTGATGAAATTGAGAGAACAAGTATGAGGAAGATTGCGGTAAACAAAACATTCATTTTTTATAATATAAGGTTGATTATATCGAGGAATGTTCAGGTCCAAAATAGTTTACAAAACTTTGGAGAAACCACATGTACTTAAACTAATTATTCAAACATGCAGTGAAGCGGCTTCTATATTTGGCAATACAATCTTGCCTGCCGATAAAATTTCTACCCATGTTGTAACAATGGGAAAGTATGTTTGTTCAATGCTCTTCTATGGTTGGATAAGTTGCTGAAAAACCAGGAGCATTTCGTAATCTCAAATTCCTTGTTCAGATTTACTGCAGAAAAGTTAACTTTAACTGCGGAATTGATTTTCAACAATGCATGGTGTTTTCTCCTCTCTTAATAATAAAGACGCTTTTCGCCAAGAAACATTGGCTTTCATTGTTGAAAGAATACTTTTGTATCCCTGGACCCAACATATGTAATTTTGCCCCTCATTGAAAGTCTCGGCAGTTCTCACGATCTATACATACATCATTCTGAACCACAGTACCCTTGAAGCAGTAATAGGGGTCATTTTGTCATAAAGGAGAGATTTGAAACTCTTTCCAGATCATGGCAATCCGATGAATTCAGCTTAATGTGGAGTTTTCAACAGCATTATTGAGGTGTATGGCTTTATTCAATAGAGAACTTTATTAGCCAAATCACCACAATTGATAATTCCAACACAAAGCTGGTGTTAACATAGGCGAGAAGTGATGACTTTTCAAAATTCAACCGGTAGAATTGCTTCAATGACAATAACTCGAAATCACTTCTCTTTTCTCATTATCTTGTATAGATTATTTGGGGCAGTTTTGTGGTGAATTATGGCCAGCTTATTAGACCAAAAGAATTGGCCGCTTTAGAATTGGTATTCACTAAAATAGTCTTGTTTCCAGCATTGTAATGGAAGTAATGAAACTGTGATTTAGGGTCTTTGAGAAGCTGCAAAGATACCTTTTCTCGGCCAATTAATATATGCGACCAATTGAATATTAGGAAAGCAGTATGATAAGATTTGGAACGGAAGAAATCATGTTTTTTTCTTTTTTTTTTTTCTTGTTTTGTAGAAAAAAGAATATATGTTTGGCCGAATTTCAGCCACGTTCTTGCAATTGATTTGCAACAAATTATCACAGAGGAAACAACAAAGCAAAGCGGCCCCGAATAAAGAATTTCATCGGTTTCCTGGGAATAAAAAAAGAAACGATTCTTTCAAAATAATTGATTCCACGCCGAGAATTCAAAAACTCAAAAATTTATTCAATTGACGACCTTTGATAAAGTTTTAGGTAATAATAATAGCGGTCAATTTGTGCTTGGCTTTTTTCAATTTAGCTGTGCAGCCTCAAAGATTTGCAAAAAAAAAAGCCGCAATAATACAAAGTGCAGGCTGGGTGAAGCGTGAAACTGAGCACTGATCTCGCGGTCTGAATACGAAAAAAAAAAAAAAAAAAAAAAAACCTTAATCTTTCTAACTGCACATTTATGTATCGGTGCAAAAATCAAACGGCTCGTGAACTGGAGTAAGGGGTTAAACCCAATTTGGAACATAAACTTCAATCAAATTTCCTTATTTTTTGATTTCTTGTTTTCTAAAATGCTTCGAGGTCTAACATTTGTTCGCTTCAACTGCATTCGCTATATCCATACTAAAGAGCAAATAGCCGAGGCCAAAAAATGGGTGGATTGTTTCCAACCAGAACATATTCCACGGCACGCCTTTTCCATTTCGTATAGTAGATCTTCGGGTCCTGGGGGCCAGAAAGTAAACAAGACCTCGTCTAAAGCAACTATATCTTTAGAGCCTTTCCAATGGCTTAACCCGAAAATCTGTTCCTGGATTCCTGGCCCAGTACGAGACCAGGTTTCGGCACAGCAATTTCGGTACCAGACGAAATCGGGTGGAATTCTTATACAGAGTGACGGGTCTCGGAATAGAGACGTCAATACGGAGGAATGTTTCCGCAAGCTTTTGGGTGAGCTAAAACAGGTGGTTTATTTTGAAGAGGAGGCTTCTGAAGAAGATAAGAAGAAATGGCAGAAACTAGCTGAACAGCAAAAGGAGTATCGCTTAAAGGAGAAGAAGAAAAATAGTGAGAAGAAAAAAGCCCGCAGCAAGAAGTTTGATTTATAGAGTGGGTTTTCACCAGGCAATAAACGTGGAGTTTATCGAGATTCAAGATGAAGTTCTTTTTTTTTTTTTTGGTAATTGGTCGGACTTGAAAAGTGATGAAATTTATACATTTCCTGGAATTCCCAATAGTCAGTTAATTAGAAAGGGTGGAGTTTAAGACACCTGCATTGAAAATGAGCAGAAATTCGACCCCCGGAAGGAACTTGAAATGAATGAAAAAGTTTATTTGGATTTTCCTTGCTGATACTCTCTCAAGTTTCATACCGCTTGTATAATCTTGCTTGTTTTTTTCACTCATTCAGGGTCGTACAAAATTCCGTGCTGGTAGACCTCAAAATCAACTTGCATACATTAACTATGCGGCTCCGCAATTTAGGGTCTTTCCTAACAAAAGAAATACTTCAGTAAATATACAACCACGCTAAAATATCAACACATTATATTATCCGTACCTTATAAATAATTTTGAAAAACTGAATTATACACCAATTTCTCATTATTATATAGTAAAAATTTGCCGGCTTATTCAAATACAAATCCTTGGCTCGAAGGCCCGAGGGCCTGGGGCCCAGATATTTGTCCAAGTGCGCGCACGAAGCTTTAGCATCAGATCTATAGATTTCGACGAGTTGAATAAACTAGCTAACCAGCTTTACAACTCCAATACATAACTCTGCAATAAAACTTCCCCTTCACTATGTTGCTTGAGGAGCTGATTCATAGTGTGTTTCTGCATGTCTCTAAATTTATCGATGAAGTTGTTGCTGCCGGAAATGCACCCCAGATTTCTTCCTTGCCTATAAATACAGAGCCCAGCATCGATGGTCAATATTTGGATAGTTTTGAGCAGCTTAAAAGGGTACTTGATGCGGATATTTTGGGATCTTCTATCTCGGGGTTTTCTGTTGAAGTTGGCAAAGAATTGGCAGAAGATACAAAGTCGTCTATTTCTGCCTTCAATGCCTCTGTTGACCAACAATCGCGTGAATTTGCATTGCTTATGGGATTCAACAAGTATTGCGATTCTATATTACACAAAATACGGAAACTCAGCACTGATCATTCTGAGAAAACCATAAAATTTCCCGATGTGGCTCTCAGCGCTGAGATGATGCTGTTTCTAGAAAAATTGTGTCTTGTTTTAGACCTTCTCATGTCGTTGGCTGATGACAAAAAATACGTGTCCTTGCACAGCAATTTCTTCTCTGTTTTACAAAATATCCTGGAACTGTTGGCATCTTTCTCTACAGACTGCATTGGTGCATTCTGGTACTTTGTTGAAGCGAGGGCTGAGCGGTTGAAAGACACGGTTTTCAACCCGGAAGTGGCGCTGAATAGAATTGCCGTTTTGAGTCTATGTAACAGCTTGACCGACAAATTTTACTCACGTGACGATGAGGGAAAACTCGACTCGTATGCTAAAGATTCATTCAACGATATTTTCCAGGCCCGTGTGCGGGTGTTTTTGGCTGGCTTACTTAATGTCGATGATCTGACGGGACTCAATAAGTATTTCATGACTGCTAACCGCGTGAATCGTGAGCCTGCTTTGCGGAATGTGAAATCTGGAGATGACCAATTACTTGAAGATGTGTTGGAATTTTACAAGCTTCTCCGTGATCCGTATACGTTTCTTCGTAACCCAAGACAACTTGCCAAACAAGGAGAATCACTTTTGAAGATGCACTCGTACTTATTGGATGAAGAAATGAAGTATCTGAAGCGGCATCCACCACGGGACAATTTCGCGGTCCCGCAACCTCTTTCTGAGCATAAGAAGGAGCAAATTACGAAGAAATATGCTGATACCGAGTTTTTCCCCGAACAATACTGGCTATCTCCATTTGAGGATTCCAAATCGGGGCAACAGTTTGAAGATGTCCATGCCGAAGACCAGCGCAGAGCCCTCAAACGGTTTGACTCCTCGAAGTTCCGGAAGCTCCTTATTCTTCAGATCTACCTTGTCAGTTGCTGTTTCGTCGAGCTCGATGAAACCAATAAACGTGAAATGCTCACGCGAATCGACGCTCTTCCTACAACAAAGCATATTACCGAGGACTCTACTTCCGCGGCACTTGTGGCGCGTTTTCTCAAAATCAAGCGCGAGACTATTCGTTTAGTCAAAACATGGGACCCACAATGGTCGTTTTTGCTCCAACAACTTGTGTTATCTGAGCAGTATTGGTGGGAGTTACTTATTTACGGTAAGCTGAAGGACGGAAAACCGCTCTTGGCCTCGCGTACTTTGAGCGACGCTGACCTCGCGGCAGTCAAAGAAAAGTTCGAGACGTTGTTTCCAGAAAAGACAAAACGGTATTTTAACACGCATGCGACACCGCAGTTATCGCGGAAATTCAAGACTAAAACAGGGCTTTCTCTTTTGAAAAGCGGGGCAACGGAGCCTATTGACTATAAACAAGAAATCGCCAGATTGACCCAGGAGATCGAGAATGAAGAGGATAAAGCCCGGCGTGCGGAGTTGGCCGAGGAACGTACTGTGTTGGTGTGGAAGCAGACACGTGCTTTAAGGGAAAAACAATGGCAGTCCTTGGATAAACATTTGGCGATGGGGGATTTAGAAAATGAAGCGGAAGAAGAGAAGAAGGAGGAGGCGCTCGCAAATGCAAATGCGAATGGCTCTAAAGCAGAGAAGGAGACCGGTTCCTCTGAAACTACAAGCACAGGCAATGGCACGTTAAATACTCCAGATGCGGGTGGCCAGAGCGTGGGGGAGATTGCTGGGGATCAAGTGGCCGAAACACGTGTGCTTCAAAACTCAACCTCAGAAAAAAGCGTGGGGGAGGCTGCTGGCGAATCGGTGGCTGCAAACCGAAAGCGCGACCGGTCGCCTGAGCATGACAATGAGGAGGCCTTGGAAAATGGGGCCACGCCTACGAAAAAAGGTAAGCCGAGTGCGGAAACAGACTAATAGTTAGTGGTGGCTCTCTCTGGGTGCAAAATTCTTACAACAGATTCAGAAGAAGATTTGGAATTTGGAAATTGAAAACTGAAAAAAAGTTTTGTTTACTGGTCCAGTGCTTGTTCGTTTCAGATTCATTTTCTTCTTCATTTCAATAGCTTTTTTGGGCATTGTTTGTTGGGCCTTAACTTAACGAAAGGATCTGCACGCGGCCACGCGGCCAGCCGAGAAAAAAAAACTAAAATGTTTTTTTCGCTTTTGGCTTTAGGGCCACGCGTTTCACCAGCACTGCCCTATAAAGTTAACGCGTACGGTACTGTACTGTACCCACACCGCATCGCGCCTCGGCACATTGATCTCACGTTGAAGGCTTTAGAGAGAGAGAGAGAGAGCTGGAGTTGATCTGCAACGATATATCCAAATAAAAAAAATTACGGGGATTGCAATAAAAGCAAGGGAAGCTTTTCCAATTGATTTCCACGTTTAATAGAATAATATAACGAAAAAAAAAAGAAGAAGAAGAAATTATACAATTACCTTGGAAACTCCCAGACTTCATTCGTACGAAACCACAGCCGACGATCTTTCATACTGGAATCCGAAGAATCTTACTTTCGCCCTGAAAAACACTCAATTTTTTCTCTTCGGTTTTTCACTTCTGCATTGGCAACTGGCAAAATAAATAAAACTCTTATTCCTTCTTCTGGAAAAAAAAAAGAAAGACTGAAAATATCTCAGTATAATGACGTCGCTTGCATCACCCGACCAGCCCAATTTCTCATCCTCATTTGAGAATCTGAGCCACAAATCTTCTGCACAAAAACCGACCCAAGAAGATTCAGTCACGCCTGTTCGACGCCAGAACAAACCAAGGACACGTTCTGCTATTTTGAAAGCGTCGCTGCAACTAGAAGGAAGTCCGGGAACTCCTCGTAAACGAAGCAAAAAGACGAAAAAACGAGGTCTGCGCTCGAATTCGCCGGTGATCGACTTGACAGGTGAAGATGCTGCAGCTGCTGCAGCTGCGGCGGCTAAGGCTAAGGCCAAAGCTACTGCTGCTTCTGCTTCCAATTCTGTTCATAATAGCGCCGATGATTCGCCTTTACGTCGCGTGAGACTGAAGCTCAGAAGCCATAAAAATTCACAGCAAAAAGTTGCCCTCAACTCGGAACTGACAACTGAAACGAGTGCCACCAAAACAAGCTCTAATTCAGTAGTTGGTGCAGAAACCACGGAAGCTACACTGATACCGCTTCAGGAAATGGGAAATGAAAGTGATCAGCATAAAAACCCTGTATTGCCACAACTAGATCCAGCACCTGAAGAACAAGAATCTGGACGTATGGATTTGGACCTGTCGCCCATTAAAAAGCCAGAAAATGTACAGAATCCGGAACTTGCGCCCGAACTTATCCCAAAACTTGCCTTGGGCGTGAATTTTCTGTCGCTGCCTACAAAAAAATTGGCCAAAAGTGTGGCGTTTTCCGATAGTCTAGCGCATGAAGGCCCCAGTTCACCGATCTCGCCAGCACCGGTGCCGGTGTCACAAACCGATAATAACTTGACGCCTAAACGCCTGATTCTTAAGCCTAGTGCTGCACGTGCAGACCTGTCTCCCTTAGACCCCAATAATTCCAGCATGTGGATGAAAACCACCCATAGTTTGCTGCATCAGTTTTCAACCGCCAACCATTCTCCTAGTAACCCTCTATTCTGGCAACCAGGTACCATCATTCAACTCGAGCCCCGGTCACATGATCTCCCCCAGCTTGTAGATGGATGTTTGGAGGTGTTAAAGGATAAAAAATTCGATAAGAAGTTCGAGGTCTATGCCACACTTAATCTCGTTTGCAGGACAAACGACGTCAGCACAGTGGTTGACTTATTCTCTGGTGAAACTTCACCATGGCTTACAGGAGTGGAAAAAACTACGGGTTATAAGCCGAAAGTGACCTCGGCTTACATTAAGAATTTGTGCCAATATGCTAAAAGAGACATGGACCTTATCGAGTCGAAGTTGTATGTGAAAAGTGAACATCCTTCACTTTCGCCCACACGCAATGACCCGTTTGAATCGAGAACTCTTACTCAGTCGTTGAAACTCGTTTCGTATTTCTTGGCCATGCCTTCTCTAAATAGCCTTATGTCGGCCCTGGACATTAAATGGTTCTATAATCGTGCGTGTGACGTTATCGTTAAGCCCAATTTATCCAAGTCCCTAGTTTCGCCGTACCTAAGCATTCTCAAAGATTGCCATTTTCCTTCTAAAAAACGCAAGCTTCTCTTTGAAAGCTACCCCAATGCTATTCTGGAAAAAATGTTGTTTGCCATCTTGAACATGAAAAACTACTTGAGCTCGTCGTTGATCAATGAAAAGTTCATTGCCTTGCGTAACCTCATTCAAAATTTCCCTGCGGTTCTGGCTAAACATTTCCATACTTGGTTTCCAGGTTTATTGGTGAATCTTTGTGACTTATCATTTGTGCTTTATTCTAAAGTTGTCGGGACTGGAATCACGACCCTACTTGAAGCCGCAAGAAATTACCTTGATAATAATGATATCTGTCTCTATACTCGTAAATTCATTGAGTCTCCTCTCAAAACAGACCATGGATCGTGGGTTACGGAAAGTCTTACTTCTCTGAGTGTCGAAGGCGAACAGTTGGCGTTGGATTACGTGGTGGAAAGTTTGAAAAGCTTATTGGAAAGTGGGTTTTATAAATTTGCCATGGACATTTGGGTGGGTATCACCTTGCTTCTTGGGAAATATGATGACGGGTTTGAGACTTGGAAACACATTGGCACTTGGCTCCAGGTTCATAAGATGTGTTTCAATGAAAACTCTTTGCATGCCAAGGAAACCGCTCTTTCTTCGTGGAAGGTCATGGTATACAAAGTTTGCTGCTACGACTTGAAGGATTCTCGTCTTTTTTTGCCAACATCAATCGAATCCCCGGGAAAGAGCCTTGTAAGTCCTAATCTCAAGCAAACTGTGCGTACAGATGAGATCTTGCGACAGAAAATCCGGCTTTTGATTCATCCATTTATGTGTATCACCAATGCCGAAATCAGAAAAGAGTTGGTGGACGGATTCCATAATTTATTTCTTTCGATTCTTTACAATTTGGTGACTCAGCAACAAAAGCTCAACGCAAAGTATCTTCAGACAATATGGGACAAGATTATCCAGCCTGTTTTGCTCAACTTCTATTTCAAGAAAGATCATTCCAATGCTTACATGCACATGTTGGGACTTACAGTGATGAACAAACTTCTCAAGCCGTCGGCGCCCGTTTCTGAAAAATCTTACACCAATATTCGGTGTTTATCACAAGAACCCATCAATATTTCCGAAATTGGTTCGTTGAACCCGCGCTGGGTGTATCTTCGTTTTGATAAAGTGCTTCCAGTTGTCTCGTTAATTCTCAAGCTGAAGCAATTAAATTTTGAGTCCAAAGCGGAGGGCCTTCTCTGCTTTTTGGACTCGATTAAGTATGTCACCAAAAAAGAGGTGCAAATTTCCGACACAACTTTCGATCTTATCGACAACTTGCCGCTTTGTCTTGATGCCTTGCTTAACGAGTCGAAGGTTTCGTATAACCACCTAAACCGGGTGATTTTGAGCCTTAATGATACGTTTGGTGCTGTGAATCTCGTGTCAATGACCGAAGACACAAAGTCAGTGGTGGAACCTATATTGTGGTACAGTTTACGTCTGTTGGCTACTGACCAAGCCCAGTCAATAATTGGTTTGTGGTATAGTGCCATTGGCGAGAAGAAAAACCTCAAGTTTCTTCTGATTTTGCATCAAGTAAACCGTGACATTCAACGCACCGACGTCACCGATTTCATTGCTGAGAGCCTTAACTCCAAGAAGAATACCCGGTTCTTACCTCATGAGATGGTATTAATTGGAGAAATGTTCCAGGTCATTTCGCACGATTTCAATTCCATTGCGAAGAAAATCATTCAGCAGATTGTGCTTTTAAAAACAGAGGAATTTGAAGCGATGATAGTGGAGTTGGGATTAGTCAAATGGAACATTAATGTGTTTAATTTTTTCGTGGTGTTGATGCATGATGCGCCTTATGATCACTTGAAACAAGCTACTGTATCTTTGATTGGAGAAAAGGCAGGAAATGCTCAAGATTTCAGGTCAATAGTGGAAGTTTTACTCGTGAATCAGTTCGACTTTGAGATTTCCCATTTAAGAAGAGAAATCGTTGAAACTATTAAGGCAACAGACTTGGGTGAGACGAGTTTGGAAACAGCGTGGCAAAATTATATCAAAGATTTCGACTCGGATCTTTCCATGTTGGACGATTTACTTGTTTGTGCATGTCATTCTGGACTTAACGTTAAAGAGTTAGTTGGAGATAAATGGGAGAAATTGCCCAACTTTAGAGCCGCGTGGGTCTCTGAGTTTGGTTCACATGCTGCTGGAAATTCAGTGACCGAACTGGTCCGATCAGATACTCAACCAGATGCTGAAACTGCAGTGGAGAAAGTGAATGAAAATGATAACAAGCAGCAACTTTCTGAGTCTATTTCCGATTGTTCCCTTGAGAATTCGCAAGTTACAGTGCCGCCAAAAGAATCTATGGAAGTTGATACTGATTCTAGTTCGCAAAATGCTACTCAAGTGACTAACAACAAAGGGAAAAGCAAAGACTCACTTTACATTGAAATCTCTTCTGATGACCGACAAGAGCACCACGAAGACGAAACAAATACTAATCAAGTGCAGTCGCTAGAAATCACTGAATCAGTCAGTTCATATTCTGAAGACACTTCGATATCCGCTCGCAATAAGGGAAGAAAGCGTAAACACGCAGGACAAGATTTGCTGGAAGCTAAGCGGTTCCATTTTAGTGATAGCGATTCGGATACTCCAAAATCCCCGCCACATTTTGAGCATGCTATCGAAGATATCAAGCAAGTCAGTGATTCGGACAAAAGCAGTGGGGAAAAGGAACCTAGTGAAGATCCTAATAGAGGCGTTGAAGTGACATCGAGCTCTGAGGAGAAACGCCGCGCCAGTGAAGAAATCAACATGCCTCAAGCTTTATTCCAAGGTCAGTCTACAGCTAATAATACCAGTGATGAACTTTTGGAGGGAAAAGATAAACAGGTGATTTCAACGGCTCTTGAAACTGTTGACGAACAGCCAGTTGTTGTTGAATCCTCACAGCATCCCGAAAAAGTTAAGCCAACTGCACTACATGAAATATTCCGCCAAATTACAGATGAAGATTTGGCATGTTTGACAGAAAAAGAGCGGTATGATTTGGAAACAGGCATGATGGAATTCATACTTCGTATGCGCCGAGCAAAAAAAGAGTAAATTACGGGAAATAATAGAAAAATAAAGAAGATAATGGAAGAGTATATCTATTCACAAATCTAGAATATGAACAAGATTTCCACGTTTTCCATGAAAACATGATCGTACTCATATTAAAAAAAAAAAAAAAAAAAATCCAGTTGTTCATATATTAATAATTAGCCCAATAATTCCTGCACCACGTAGAAAATAGCAAAATGGCACGTTGCGGATTTCCCCAGCTTTCCACCACCACGCGCATCTCTGAGGCTTCCTTTAAGCCCTGATTTCGAAATTCAGTTAAGTGCTTCATTTTCTTCCATGCTCAATTTTTCAGAATAGCACAACAAAAACACACACGCAAAAATATTGCTTTTTCCTTATCATTCCCAAATTTCTGTGATTTTCAATTTAAATTACATAAAAGAAAGTAAAAAAAAAATCCAAAATATTAATCACAAATTCCCATGTCAATCGTGCCTTATCGTGCGCTGGATTCGGGTCGCATCGTATACCATGATCCTAATAGCCAGATATTGGTGGTGCATAATAACCACAACAATAGTGTGGAACTCTATGAAAACACGGGTGGCGATTTAGGGGACGTGAATTACCCGCCTATAGGGTCAGCAGGCTTTTTGCAGCCACATGATAGACGCCGGAATGAGACCTCGGCACAGACCCCTTGTTGTCCGAATTGCGGGGTAGATCTTGCCGATTTCTTAGATCTGCAGCCGCCAAACCCCGGTAGTTTCCCCCATGGCGGTGCCCGTAGAACGCTGTCTGGTAGCCGAAGGCTGCGCTCTGCCAGTTATCATGCCGAAAATCTGGCATCTGCTGATGGAAAAACCGGCACTAGCTTCGCCTTTTCCCCCGCCAGTTTGCGGCTGCTGCAATTCATGCACCGAGACTATTTTGATTTGCTAGCGGAGCTTCCGTTTGACGCCGATTTCGGGCCTGTTGGACGAGCATTAGAAGGCCCACAACAGATCAAAAAGACGGAAAATGTCTTACCCAGTGAAATCTTTAACCAGGGCTATTTCCAGCGGTTTTTCCGCAAAATTCCGCCCGCCGTTTTGGGAAGTGGGGCTCACGCTCAGGTCTATAAAGTTGCACATGTGCTTAAAGGTATCCAGCTCGGGGTGTTTGCGGTGAAACGTATCAATGTAGGTGACCAATTGCATTTCTTAGATCAGGTGCTCAATGAAGTGTTAATTTTGTACGAGCTCTCGGCCCAAGGAGCTAATGACAATAACTTGATCCGGTATAATCACGTGTGGATGGAATACGGCGATCTTCTTGATCTGAACGCTTACATTCTCAATCCAGATTTGCAGCAACTACCTGAAAAAGTGCCCTATGTTTATATTCTCCAGCAATACTGTGATGGTGGTCACCTCGAAAACCTTGTGTCTCTGAATTTTCTTAGGGAAGAGTCTATGTCCATGAAAGAACGGATTGCGGAAGAACGCTTGCGTCGTAGAGGTAAAAGAGGGTCCATATCTCCTATGCTGGTACTGGGAACCCAGAGAAAATGGCTTTCTGATCTTGAAATATGGAAGTTTTTCCATGATATTTTAAACGCCGTGGCTTATTTACATGCACATGGCATCCTCCATCGAGACCTCAAACCATCAAATTGTCTCTTGGAATCGAAGTACGAACCAAGCAAAATCCCAAATCACGACTCGCCATTAACTGAAGATGAGTTTGAGAACGTGATTGCTGCGCTCCCAAAAGTCCTAGTTTCAGATTTTGGTGAAGGTAAGTTTCTAAACAAGAAACAGAAACAACAAGTTCTTTTTCCAATCGATGAAGAACGACGTGGTAATACTGGTACCCTTGAATTCACAGACCCGAAATTATGGATTTTTGAGGACGTGAGTAAGTATGAGGGTAAACCCAAATTTGCCCACCAATTCACTTACGATAGCGATATCTACTCTCTTGGTATGATTTTATGCTACTTGTGCGTGGGCAAATTGCCATTTGCAGATCATGTTACTGACTACACTAATCCGGAATCTGTTCGTAACGAAATTGCCTCCTGGCACGCTGCGCTTACACCGGAAACTTTCAATCAGTGGTTTGATGAGAAAACTGTTTCCTTAAAGGGGAAACTCTCGCCTTTGCAGGAAGATTTCCGGCTTTTGATTTACCTGATGATCAAAGGACTGCCAAATACGGCCAAGCCATCGCCGAAAACGTTCATTGAGTGTTTGGACTCGATAAAATGGCGCCGGTTTATCTTGCAGAAACGCAATCGGAGCCGTTCAGGTGCCACCATTGTTGAAATGAATAATGAAGCAGCAGTTAACAGCTTAACGAAATCGGGCCTCGATGAAAAGGAAGACATTCCAGAAGATGAGATTGATGGCTTTGAATTTGGAACCATTGATTTGACGGATTTGGAGGATGAGTCTACTGTGACGGTAAATCTGGAGAATATTGGGGAAACCCAGGGAAATCTACATTACAAACTGTGGATTGTCGGATTCGGGTATATTCTTAACTTAATCTTGCTCGAGGCATTTGCTCTGCCAAGAACCTACATTCTATTTCTAAAACTCGGAAATGTCACTTGTCTTGCGCTCGAAAACCTCTATTGCAATGACTATCGTATGCAACTCGTCGGTTTTTGGTTCATTTTGGGCATTCTAGCCATTTTTTTTAATCTTTGAGAGCAAGCCCTTGACGATTTTTTTCCCGCTTATTTTCTTACCCTTGAGCCACCCATTGCCGGTGGACATAAACGGTGGCAAAAATTTCTCGCCTACAGCTCGCACAAGACTTTGCTCGTGAATATACCGGTTATGTGTATCAAGCTCCATTGGTTCATTTGTAAGCCCATTGGCAGTGAAATTCACTGGCGCCACATAAGGATCTTGTTCAAACAACGTCCCATCCCAACAATACTGCTCGAAACATTGCCTGCATTGTTGAGATTGGGTGGCATTATTCCGTTCCTCAGCTCGACGCACCATTGCACATCCTACACAAGTCTGCCAATTAGGCGAGGCTGTGTGATTTCCCTGTGCGGCAATATTAAACCCATTGGCCACCATTCCCTTTTTCTGGTTATCAGAATACGTCACCTTCATTGTTGAAGTATTGGAGAAATACTCATAGGGACGATTAGCGAAATAGATCACTAATGGGGGTATCACGCCATCTTTAGCCAAAGCAGTCAAATTGTTAGCATTACAACCAAAAAACGTGGGTCTGGCAGTCAAATTATGGTGCAAGAATGTGGAATGGCCCGGCACATAGGGGAACACGGTGGACTTGCCTTCATAAGTAAATTGACGTTCATAGGTATTGATCAACGGAGTGCCGTCCGGCCATTCGGGTCCATTATTGTCAAAGGCAAATACAAGGTCCAATCCTCTTTCTTTCACAGCTAAAGTGGAAAGTGGAATTAGTTCTCCGGCCAAACCACCGTCCATCAAGTATAACGTGTCACTGGTGCTTAAACTTTCGGATTTGGCAAACCGCGATCCATAGAAAGGGTTTGGGTCGTACCATGCCACATCAAGGCGATGTCTTGATAATAAGCGTAAAAAACGACGTGCAAAAAACTTGACAATTTTACTCAAGCCGCGGCAATTGGGACACGCCATTGTGTTGAGGAAACTGTTGAACATCGAAGAGGACGTTCCCACGACAAAGGCAACATTATCGTATCCATTATAACAGTTGTCTCGCGTAGAACCATTTGTGACGGTGCTTCCCAAGTATTTCATGTCATGGAATGTATTGATCGACTTATCAAAAGAACCCATTTCATATGGGTTGAACTCGACAATGGGGGAGTTTAAGTTGTACCGGATCGATTTGGGCCGTCGTGCTAACGCAGTAATAATGGGGAATGGCATATCCTGATTAACAAACATCGGCATATCCTGGATTCCGGACCACGTGGCATTATCTTGCCAATTGTTATCTCCTTTACGAAACAACAGGTGTGCAAGAACTCTGCCCCAAGCATCTGTAACAGTGACTGGGAACCCGGCATTTCTCTTCCGGTGCAAGTCCATTTTAATTCCCCGATTGAACGGAAAATTCCACCATGATAGACTTTCAAGAGCTTGTTCATAGTCATGAAGAGCAAAATCATGCATCATATCGATGGGATTTGATGTATTGAGAAACGTGTTGAATGTCGAGTAATCCCACACTTTATATGGGTTTTCATGCACAACCTCATCTATCGTGGGCCAGTCTTGATAAATGAGTGTGGCAAGTAACCAGGACCCTCCTGAAAGACCTGCGATATATGTCGAGGATTGAAGAACCCCTCCAAGACCATTTTCCGTGGCAAGAGCAGACCGATTATCGAGCGCAGCTAGTTCGCCAGCTCCAGTAAGCATAGCACGAAGACCACCACCAGAAAACGCTAGGGCAATATTGATTGGTCTGGAGTTGTTCTGGGCGTCGGAAAAAAGTGGCTGAGTATTATTTATGCCCACTCTACTGAGGTAGTTTTGAATCGCTGCATTTGTTTTCACATGACGTGCCTGGACCCAGGCTGACTCTCGATCGGACATCGAGTTCGCCTCACGAATCATCGACATGTTATATGGGCACATGACTTTTGTCGGACCGTACCCGGCCGTTTCATTCTGTTCTGTTTTTTCAAATTTGCTTTCGAGTAAATTTTTAAGTTTACGAAGGGGGGACGTGCTATTGTAATCAGTTTCGTTTTTCATATTTGTTTCTGTCCCGTTTCCGTATAGAGATTTAGGGTCTGTGGAGTTTGAGCCTATTGGATATCTCCCTGTGGAGTTTGAGACTGTGGGAAATCTTTCCGTAGAATTTGAGCCGACGGGATATCTCTCTGTTGAATTCGATCCAATGGGAAATCTTCCATCGCTGATCGGGATGGTGCTGTTGGAGGTGGAATTGTGTGATCCAGTCGAATTTGTCCTGTAGGCCGTTGCAAGGGCCATTATCACCCATGGCATTAAGTTAGTGAGCTTCATGTTATTGAAAAAAAGAAAAGAAGAAAATTGAAAAAGAAAAATTAAAAAGGACGGTTAATTTCAAAATTATAACATAACCGGGCGTGAGTTCATAAATACTTGACTGAGTGTCGGTGAAGCATAAAATACGCAACACAAGTCGGAAGCATAATATCTATTAATAATGGATCACTCACGGATTTTGAAAAGTTTCTCGCTAATAGACTTTAATAATTTTTTTTTCATCTTCTTTTTGATTGATCTGAACCTAGGGGGGCTAAAGATCGATAGAATTATTGATCTACTAAATCCCAGAATTTTGGAGAAAGTATAGATTCCTAAAGATTTGGGAAACTACAGACAATCGCTTAATTCAGCCGGAACCCCAGAAAATAGGATAAGTTATTCCAGTGGGATACATAATATTTTGCGCCCTAATTTGGTTTCTTGGTAATGTGCCTTCTATGATAAAAATGCCCCGCTGAATATCCGCAATAGGAAATGTGGAAGGCCGTGTTTTGTTGTAGGCTAAACGTTTGGAATAAATTAAGGCGCGTCTTCAACCTAAATATTGATTTACAGAGCGTATAGAAGAAAAAAGGAGTGAAAGTGATAAGAGAAATAGAATCAAAACATTTCTGTTAATTTTATTCTTCTCTTTTCTTTTCTCTGTGCTCATTTTATGACCAAAAACTGAAAGGAAAAAGATAAATGGTTGAAAAAAGTGAATGGATTCTTCTTTAGCTTCATTAGATTTATTGTGACAGGGCGCGTTCTGCCCGGACCAATCCAAATCAAGACCTTTGTCTTTGTCATAGTTGACTGGAGCAGAAAAGACACCGTAGTGCTCTTTTTTTTTTTTTCTTTTTTTAATTTCTTTAATTTTTTCTCTAACCATATCGAACGAGAAAGTAGGGCTAATTTTTGGATCTTATCAAAACAAAAATTGCACTCATTTTCATTCACAAGTGAAGTACAGTAAGTAAGCCAGTTCAATCAAATCTTATTCTCAATTCTCAGAAATTTATTGGTAGATGCCGGTGGAGCTCATAAACTGAGGCAAAAAGTCACAAAATTTGAGAGTCTAAGGTTAAAAATTTTAAATTCAGCTCAGATGAAATAAGAAATAAAATAAGTAGTTTGTAATAGAAACAACGGTGGGTTAAATTAGATCACCTAACAAGAACGGTTTTCCAAAACGCCACGTCACGTGATCCTCGAAATAAGAAAGAAAACATTCTGACCGGGTGCGCCGAAAAGACAGAAAAAAAAACTCGGTATCGCTGGTGTACAGGTGCACTCGGGTATAGAGATGAGTGTTGAAATTGACTGGCTGATAATCTTTTAAAACTCCACTAAACAATCACAAATTTGGACAATGGGCCCGAAAACAAGCCGAGATATGATTCCGGGTGCATCAAAGAAACGCTCGAAAAAACAGAGAAGACGGCAGGAGGCGGCTGCACAGGCAGAGTTGGGCCTTAATAGACAGCCACAAAATATCTTTGAGGCAATGAAAAATGATGTTATATTGGTAGATTCTTCTGAAAACGAAGACGCAAGTGACGGGATTGTGGTGGAATCTGAAGCGGAGGCTGAGCTTCTGGAACCCGAAGCTGAAGAGCCACAACCGGCCAGAAAAAAACAGAAGTTGGCCGATCCAGGGAACGAAGTGGCTGGAAATAACGATTTTATTGGGTTTGGCTTTAGTTCTTCTGAAGATGAAGGAGAAGGTGGAAGTGGAGTTGATGATGAAGATGAAGATGATTTAGAAGGGAGAAATGGGAAACAGGAAAACCTGGGCCCTACAAATATTCAAGGAGACCATAGTCTGGCGTTTCCATGGGTCAAGGGCCAAAATCACCTGAAACAAAAAGAAATTGCCGATTGGCTCACGCTTGAAATTAAGGATTTTGTAAACTACATCTCGCCTTCGAAAAACGAGATTGTTGTGCGTAATACTGTCATCAGCAACTTGAAAAAACACATCTCGTCGTTCTGGCCCGAAACCCTGGCCCATGTTTTTGGCTCGTGTGCTACCGATCTTTATTTGCCGGGATCTGATATCGATATGGTGATTATTTCCACCACGGGAGATTACGAGCAAAGATCGAGATTATACCAGCTTTCGTCGTATCTTCGTACCCACAAGCTAGCGAAAAATATCGAGGTGATTGCCCTGGCCAAAGTGCCGATTATCAAGTTTGTCGACCCACAATACAATATTCATGTGGACGTTTCCTTTGAGCGGACGAACGGAATTGACGCTGCTCGGAAAATCCGTCGCTGGCTTGAAACAAGCCCTGGTTTACGTGAACTAGTGCTTATAGTGAAACAGTTTCTAAGGTCACGTATGCTCAATAATGTGCATGTGGGAGGTCTCGGCGGTTACGCCACAATTATTTTGGTCTATCATTTTATGAAATTGCATCCGCGTGTGGCAACAGGCACATTGGCCCCGATGGAGAATTTGGGTACGTTGTTGATTGAGTTTTTCGAGTTGTACGGACGTAATTTTTCCTACGATAACCTTATAATAGCCCTCGATCCAAAGGACGACTCGCCCAAGTATTTGCGCAAATATCGGTACCCTTCACTAGCCACTGGCCGTGGACAATTTACGATTGTGATCCAGGATCCTTCAGATCCAGATAACAATATCACACGGTCGTCATATAACTTGCGGGACTTGAAAAAAGCGTTTGCCGGTGCTTACCAGCTTCTTACCGCCAAGTGTTTCGAGCTTAATAGTGCATCATATAAAAACCGGATTGGGCAGCTGATTCTTGGTGATATTATTACATACAGGGGCAAGGACAGAGATTTTAACGATGACCGTGACAAGGTGGTCAACTCTGCGCTTATAAGTCATGAAGATGAAGGGCAGGAAGATGGTAATAATGATGATGATGAAAGCGATGGTGCTGAGGGAAACGATAAATACTATTTCTCCGATATGACGGAGGAAAGCGAAAGCGAAACTTATGTGACTCCAGCTTCAGACACTAAGAAGGCCACTGGTGCTTCACCAAAAAAACAACAGAATGTAAAGCAGCAGCCAGTTCTGGGTTTGGCTGTCGTGGACGGCAAGCTTATCACAAAAGAACTCCCCAAAACCCAGAGTTCTACATCCAAACCATCGAAAAAAGTTGAGGATTTCATGAGTTTGGAGGTGGATTCTGAAGATGAGGAGGAAGAGAAAGAGGCCAAAGCCAATCAAAAACCCAAGGTTTCGTTGGAAAAAGACGTGAAGCGGGATTTCTGGAAACTGAAGGGTTTGGAGGTCGAGTAGACTTTCTTCTTTACCTGACCGATCTTTCTAATATACATAGACTTTTTTTTTTTTTTCGTTCTTTTTTTTTTTTATTTTGGTTTCTTCTTTTCTATGAAAAGGAAAATAGTGGCCGGTGGCCAACTTACATAGCTAGCAGCTTAGCCGGTAATATCACGCACAGGTGCATCCATATCACTTTAAATAATTGTAGGGGTAAATATCATATTCAACAAACTGGACGATCTAAAAAAACAAAAGAAAAATTCAGCAGCACGTAGACCCACGGCCGCCGTGTGTTTGTAAAAGCACGTTTTCCAGCAAATTTTCTCCCTGTTCCAGATCCAGCTGGCGGAATACTTCTTCGTCCAATTCATCTATAATCGAGTCGAAAATGCTTGTCACACCTAGTCCCAGTTTTGCACTGGTGGAGACAAACAGTAGGCCGTGATCAGCACAATACTCCGTGACAAAAGGCGGTATTTCCAAATCTACTAGATCGTTTTTCGTGCCTACTATACGTATTTCGATGTCCAGAGGTCCCAGGAGCAGAAGCTGGTCGACCCAATATTGGGCCCGTTCAAAACTAGTTTCTGCGTTTGAAAGATCAAAACACACCAACGCCACTCTGGCATTTCGGTAGTACATTGGCGTAAGAGACTTGTACCGTTCCTGGCCCGCCGTATCCCAGATCTCAAACTTGACTTTCCTACTGTTGGAAACGTGTTCCTTCGAAATAAAAGCTGCACCTATAGTATTGGGCAGATGTGGATCAAACGAGTCTGCAGCAAACCGGTTCACGAGAGAACTTTTCCCCACTGACAGGTCTCCTAGTAGCACGACTTTAAGCGTGGGCATTGGGCAGATAATTGGGTGTAATTAATTGGATGGAATGAGCTATAAATGAAGGAGATAGGGTACTAGTATAGTGATTTCCAACGAACGCCAATTCGATCTTTATTTTTGTTTTGGTTTCTGTTTTGCTCCTTTATTGAAAATATCGTTTTCAAGAGATTCAACTTGTTTTCTTTCCGATTGTGGAATTAGCACGTAAAGAAGGCTTTAAGGTGATACTATAAATGACTTTGATGTGCTTAGGTAATTTCGTATCGCGGTCTTCAATTGCGCAGTGCGAAAATCGCAAGACAATATACTGAAGAGCCAAAATGTCAACAGGCTAAATCTACCTTTAAGTATCTTTTTTCTTTTCTTTTATTTTTTTGACATGTATGTATTCTTAATCGACGTTTAAATATTAGCTTGGGCGCCAGCAATACACTAGCAACCACCATCGTAGCAGAATAATGTTTGTTTGTATGTTTGTTTGTTTGTAGTCGCAGTAGTAGTGGTAAAACTACATGAGCTAAACCATTTACTTGAAACCAGGCATGGCACCCAACAATTGGGAGGAGCCACCGCTTTGCTGGAGCTCAGTCATGAAATCCTCCAAAATACCAAAGGCGGAGGTGATACCAACAGCCACGGAAACGGTCTTTCCTGATGCACCCACTAATTCACCAACCAAGGCCAAGGCCACCAAGGAAACTGCACCGGAAACAGCCGCCACAGGGATGGTTCTCGACAACGACTTAGCCACAGAAACCTCTCTCTTACCGGAGATGACAATCGATTGATCCTTGAACTGTTTAGCGATATCGTTAGGGGCAGAGCCGGAGATGTTGGCCCAGAACACGGCAAACGTGGCAGAAAGAAGCAAAATGGTACCAGTGTAGACAACAGCCCTGATTGGGGACAAGAGAGACTCGGTGAACGAGGCAGGGGCACTGAAGTAGAAGGCAATACCTGAAACGAGTTTGCCGGAGTCGTCACTTGAAGCAAGCAAGTTAGCGGCAAATGGGTAGAATGGTGCCACGGCAACCGACAAAAAGTGGAGGGCAATTTGCAAGTTAGCAACGGCAGTAAAGGCAAACACAACGGGCAAGGCACCTGTGTACAACAATCTGAGTGGGTAGACGTTGGCAGTACCTCTGGCACGGTTCGAGCGAATAGGCAACTCCAAGCGAAAGTTCTGCAACACCACCACTGCAAGTGCGGTGGCAAGCACAACCGCCACCATACCAATGCTAGGGAATCCCAGTCTGGTGAAAATACCGACAGCAGCCTCCTTGATTGTGGCCCATTCCATCGAAAGCAAGCTTCTACCCAAGTAAGTGACCACACCGTAAGTTTGAGGCACGCCGTCTGGTGTGGCAGAAACAAGCTCCAAGCCAACCACGTCTCTAACGATGTTGGTGGCGGCGTTCAATGCAACGAAACACAAAATTCCGGAGCCAAAACCGTAACCTTTGTCGATCACCTCGACCAACAACGTCAACACTACATTCCAGCCGAAAACCTGGGTGAAAATCAAACCGTAGGTGCTGAGGGAAGCAGTACGCACCACGTCATCGTAGTAGCCGGACACAATCAATGCCACCACAAACACAGCACTCAAAATCAAGGCGGTGATTTTCTGAGCCAGCTGGAACAATTCACGGTCGGCGCCAAAGGTGAAGTTCACCTTGAAAAGTTTGAGGCCGGCGGCTATTTGCCACACAAACGCGGATGTAAGGAGCGGCAAAAGACCCAACTCCAAGAGCGAGCCTTGTTCCATGGCGAAAAGCGGTCTGAGAGAGAAAAAGGGGTCGGCCATTTTCAAAGGCGCATCCTTCACAAGTCCAAATAATGGAAGCTGCGAGAGCACAAACACCAAGCCACTGGCAATGGTAAACACGACTTTCTCGTCGAGTGTGACCCTCTCAACAGGGGTATTAATTTCTGGAACAATCGGTAAAACGACCTTCACCAAGTCAAGCACACGGACTGCAGGTACGTTAGTATATCGGCGGGTGAAATTTGAGTGGAAGGGCCAACGATATCGTATAACATCGTTAAATTGATTATATCTCTTCTTTTCCATCGCTTATCAGCAATATGACTTGTATTTTATTCGGTTTGCATTGGACAAAATTATCGTTAAGCTTTCGTATTCGGATGGATATACGCCTAGACGGCATGGTGCCCAGCTGATTGTGGCATGTTTCCCCTGTTCTCAATATCCTTTCCTTTTTCTTTCTTGCTTCTCCTATCAAAGCTCTTCTTTTCACCACTTTCCTATTATTTCTTAAAGTTACATACATCCACTCATAGTGACGAATAGTGGGGTTCTGATGAAAATATGGATATTCTAGGATGGTGCAAAAGATAGCGGTTTTCAGAAATGGACGAAGATTGAGCGCGTCGTCACGTGACTCCGCGAAAAGAAAAAACCGAAAAAATGCACCCTTCGTTTACCTTCCTTCCCCACGCCCCGCGATAGGGCGGAGATACGGCGCGCTAGCCCAGAAAAAATGAGAAAGATTGAAAAAAAAAAAAAAAGGTCCAGTGCCGTGCATCCTCACGTGCGCCAGCCAGCAGAATATGGCGACGGCGTTTGTGCGATAATATCGGTGTGGCTTCCCGATAAGAAATTATCAGATAAGCGTGATTGGAAAGGTATGGATGTAATCTTGGGAAATTACTAATTTTGATAAGAGATGATGGGGACAACCGAGATAAGATCAAGTAACTTGATGAGTTTCTATTTTATAGATTGAAAAATGATTTGTAGTTTAAGGAAATTCAGCCCACAATAATAGGAAATTACACAGTATTTACACTTCTTGTGTAAAAAAAGTATTACCAAAGAAAATCTGAAATGTTTTATGACTCTTAAGCAAAAAATACTTTTCACTAACTCTTTAAATCTTGAGCTGGATTAAACAAAAAAAAAAAAAAATATGAATTAATAAAAATATCTATCAGAGTGACTAATTTGAAAATTGTGTCGTGGATTGGTTGTATCGGTAGAATCAAATCATCGAAGGCCACCAAATTATCACCAGCACCGGAAATGCGCCGATTTAACCGGTATCGCTTATCTTTTGACCGATAACGATCTTGTAGGATATAGAGCATTTTACGATAAGCTCCTGCAGGTCTGTACCCAATTATCTTTAACTTTTCGAAAAAAGAAGAAAAAAAAACGCCTATCTTTGTTAATAGTGGAACTTGTTTTTCATAAATTATTCTTCGCTAGGTGAGCCTTCTTCTACAGTCGAATTACGTATTTCAAATCACATTATATTTTCTATTAGTATATTTGTCATGCAATTTTTTCCTACCAATAATACGTCTATTTTCAAACACCTTAGACCCTAAATTTAAGAGCCATTTCAACAGCAGCAGCACCCCAGTCCTCACCGTGGTTGTGCATTTTGCCTTCAATAAGACCGGCACGAGCCTCGGCCTGTTCATCTGTAAGACAAGTCAAAACACCGAAAATCACAGGAAGTCCAAGCTCAAAGTTGAGTCTCATCAATTGGTGGGTGACAGAGTCACAGATATACTCGAAATGCATGGTAGATCCTTTGATCAAAACACCAATGGGAATAACTGCGTCCAAAGGCTTGCCCAATTTTTGGTATTTTTCAGTGAGAAGTTTGGTTCCGTAAGGCAACTCAAAAGAGCCTGGAACAGACTCAATAACGATATTTTCTTCAGTCACACCAAAAGACTTCAATCTCTCCACACATCCTTTGACCAAGTTTGCGATGATGGTATCGTTCCAACGAGCATGGAGAATACCGATTCTCAACTTCGAACCTGCAATGTTAGTAACAATATCGGTAACTGCATGACAGTTTTGTGAATTTATTTATTTTTAAAGACCCTCTTTCTTCCCATCCTTGGTTTCCAACTTTGGTGCTTTGACATTTTTATGGGGCGATCTGGCCCGAGGCATATAACAGCTCAATTATTCAAGATAGAATAAAGAAAGAAAAAACATAAAAAAGATAAAAACGTACCGTCATATTTCTGGTCGATTTGTCCTAATCCTTTCACAGCCATTATTAGTTATTTTATGTTTTGATAATGCAAAGCAATGTTTCTTCCAACAGAGAGGTATGTTCTCACGCAGTACTTATAAAGGTTGGAGCACGACGATATTCGCGTGCGAGGCTAGAACTCCCATGACTAAAATATGACATCATGCAGAAATGCTGAGACATCCCGCGTTGCGAGCAATTGATGGTGGCGGATGCAATTAATCATCTTAATTTATACACAAAATACGAGAATCAATCGGTTACCGAAAGTTGGAAAAATACGCCTTTGGTGATTTTGAAAGAATTTGTTCTGCAAAAAGTTTAATCTCTGTAAGAAGCACGTGAACACCCCTTGTAGAATGACTGATAAGTCAAGCAAGAAAAAGCCCATAAATAAAGGCCCTTGAGTCTCAGTATAATAATAACTGGTATCTATAATATCACATCCTATAAATCCTCACGAGTTTATCACGCATGAATTTTCATGTGCAAGGTCAACTTTTTCTTTGAGTTGATGCCTTCTTCACAAATCAGACATTGATATTTCTTAGGTTTTGAGTGGCCGGCCACGTGCAGAATCAACGATTGTTTCGAACGCAACCCGGCTTTGCAAATTTCACATTCAAACGGTTTTTCATCACTATGCGATTTCAAATGAACACTCAACGCTTTTTGGGAACTGAGGTCCTTATGACAAATGTTGCATTCAAACGGCTTTTTCTCTGCATGTGTAGCCATATGATCATTTAAGTTTTGTTTGGAAGAAAGTACTCTGTCGCAAACAGTGCACTCATAATGTTTTTGACCATCATGAGAAGACATGTGGACATTCAACGCCCCTATAGAAGATAACTCGCTTTCACAAATGGCACATTGAAACTTCTCGCCATCGTGCATTCTCATGTGATCGTTCAAATTCCGTTTTGTGGCAAGCCGTTTCTGACACACAATACACTGGAATTTATCGTCATTATGGATCCGCATATGGTCGGCCAAATTGCCTCTAAATCTGAAATTTTTGTGACAAATAGTGCATTCGAAAGGCCTCTCGCCTGTGTGTATCTTCATGTGTTCATTTAATGCGTTCAACGAAGATAATTCACGGCCACAAGCTTCACAGTTCTGTTTTTCGCCTGCATGCACTTTCATATGATCATTCAAAGTTCGTTGTGTCGATAATTTTTTGAAGCATACGTGACACTCGAACAGTTTCTGTCGCGTGTGTGTTTTGAAATGAGCATCTAAATTCGGCAAATTTTTGCACTCTTTGAAACATATCATGCACGTGAAATCGCTCGTTCTAATTGTTAGTTGCGTATTGTTTGAAACAGGCACAAGACTAAGACCCGATTTTTCCAGGTTAGAGGCTTGATTTGTAGATGATGAAATTGACATACTTTGGGATTCAGCAGGTTCAGAATTCATCCCCTTGAAATTGGAATCTTGCGATTTATTTTTTCGGGCCAATGCATGAATGCGCCAGCTTTTCCTGGGCCCAGATTCTCCTTCTTCTTCGCTATCCAACACAATTAAATCTTCGTTTTCGGAGGTAGGTTCAGGTGACGACTTTTCTTTCGAATTTTGAGGGCTAGAATCAACTTTTTTGTGATGAGGTGAACTCGAATCCGTAAGCTCTGAAAGTTCTCCATTATTTCTCGAGGAAAACGGTTCTTTCAAATCCGGTTCAGAATCTGTATTCACTTCAGAAACTAAATATTCTTGAGTAGAAGTTTGTGGTGCGTCCGGTTCTTTGATTGCCGAAGATCTTAAGTAATTTTCCTCCAGATTTGCCTGGTTATTGGAATTTGTCGAGATTTCCACGGCTTTTTTTGAATCATTTGCCTTGTCATTACTATCTTCGCTAATTTCACCAATATTCGTCTGTCCATCTATATTCCCACCCTCCACGTCACGAATTTTATTATTACTATTATTTTTATTAGCAGTATCAGGTTCTCCTTTTGACCTAAGTTCTCTTTTCGAAACAGAACTTTTCTCGTACCTTGCTACGTTATCACTTGCATCAGAATCTTCGGAATCAATCGACTCAAGATCAATTATAGGCACGCTCGAAAGCTGCTGCTTTTTCGCAGGAGGCAATTTGTCTGGAATATCATGCGTTTCCACTAACCGTTTACGGGTGCGTGCTCTCATATCTCGCGTCAGTCTATTAGACGCGTTTGTTTTGGCTATTTCTGAGGAATTTGGGGCTGTGACACGTGACTTCGAAGCGTCTTTCCCATTTTTCTTTCCCAGTTCAGTAGCGTCCATTTTGAGAAATGATTTTTTTTAGTTTTGAAAATTGTGAAAGAAAAACTGTGAAGAAAGAAGTGGTAATAATGTAAAATTTGTATGTATTGGATATTGTAGGTGATTCTCAAGTGCGGGGTTCTATTGTTGCGACACTTGCTGAATTGTGGAAGACGGCTTTGGTGATGTTGTGTGTTTCGCACGCCCTGCTAATTCAAAAAGTAGTAACTTCATGTTTGTTCCTTTTATGTTTTTTTTTTTAAATATTTTCCTTGTAATTTGGCTCGATCCTAGCGTATCGTTTCAAAGGATATCCTTATCTAAAACGAAATCTTAATTACAGTCATGGAAATAGTAATATCATCATATATATTATCTCACCTATACCAATAACAAACAAGAATCACATTGTTGGATCCTTCTTTCTATATCTACCTACTCTCTAAAGCCTCATAATGCCAAATAATTCTTCAATTTCTTCAAAAATGATCGAAAAAAGAAAAAGAAAAAAGAAAAAAAGAAAATAATGGAGAAATTTCTCACATCTGATCCAATGTAATAGTGGGCGACAGAGGGGAGGGTCCGCCTGTGCCTAAACTATTTGTGTCGATCAGCAAGGAAGGCTTGAATAAGGTTTTTGTAAGCGTAGGTTTGCGGGTTAATCCAGGAATTCCTTGTGGCCGGCCTCTGACTTCATTGACTTGGTCCTCCGTATTGAATTGGGAAATATCGATGCCTGCATTAAGAAGATCGGTATACATATCAAGTTGTTTTGGTTCTGGTTCATGATAACCGGCCAAATCGCCAGCATTTTGTGAAGCCACGCTTTTTTTCACACTTTCCTCCGCGTGTCTCTCTGTGAGTGCTTCTGCCAGTTTTGATCTTTGCAAGAGATTTTCCTGTAACGAAACTCGGGCCAGTTCCGGTAATACCAAGCCGATTTCGCTCGTTGAAACGGTGTTTGCATGCTGCGATTCCACTAAATATTTATACGCCTGTGCTGCATCGGCCTCACGCTCAAAGATGGCAATCACCCGATTTAAAAAGGGTAATTCGGACCAATGCGCAATCACATTTTCAGGGTGCGGTTGGGCCGTGTAGAGTATTTTGTCTGTAAGAGCAGCCTTGATGCGATTAGCAAGCGATATTCTGCTGGTTTCAGAGGCCACAAAGTCGCCTTTATTTAAATTCGAAACAATCACAGTAGTTTGAGCCATGGTGTGTGGTTTTTTTTAATGAAATTTATTCTTTTGCTTGAGGTGGAGTTTATCAATTGATGGACCTAAAAACGTGCACCGCGATAAAGAAGTGAGGGCCTGATAGTGAGGTGGGGAAAAAAAAGCTGGGGATGGATTTCGCTTGTGTATTTTAGTTATTTTATATTTTTGCTTGGGCCACCGGGAAGGAGATGGAAACGATCCAAAGAAATCTTGGGAAATATGTTTAGAATCTGAAAGTAATCATTCAATGAGTTTGTGGAGACGAAAAAAAGAAGTATGGCAAAATGGATTCGGGAGAATAATTCACCCAATTTATATTAACAGCAAGTCGAGAGATTTATTGAGCAGAGAGCCCCATCATCAGCGCGGCCGCATGCACGGGGGCCCGGTTGCATTTTTCTTGTGCGAAGACACGGATTTTATCGCACAAAGCAAGCTACAGCCCATAGAATTGGAAAGAGATGAACAGGCCAGATATTGAGAAGTTCAACACTTAAGGCCGCAAAATCGTTGTATCGCTATTTTTCACAATTTTTTTTCAATAACTTCAGTGATATATATTTCAGCGATTGCTTGTTGAAAATTATATGGCATTTTTCATTTGGTTTGCCTCTGACTCTGATTTCGATATTGTTCACTCAAATCAACGCACGGCAGATTACGTGCCTCGCAGCGCTGTACAGATCATCATCGTCGCTGAAGCCTAAAAACATGATTACGTGCGAGATTTACTGCCACACCCGTTCAGAGTGATTTTTCTATTTTTCTTTTCTTTCTTGAAGATATCTTCCAGATTTGGAAAAAAAGCTATAAATTCCAGGAGGATACATGCTATTTTCACTAGATCGAGACAAAATTTTTCGGAGAAAACCGAGATTTCTATTAAACTATATTCGCTCTTTTTTTTTTCTGTTTCTTTTTCTTTCCATTCAGGCAAACCGAAGCACTGGTTACATGGCCCGGGGCCCAAATTCTACTTAATGGCTCGCATTTGATGAAGAGGTGCCGATCGAGACTAAACCTCCATTTCCTCTCAAATTTGTCAATAAACTATCTTACAAGCAATGAACATGCTTATGAGGATTTTCAAATCCAATCAGAAAAAATAATAATTTCATGTTTTTGGCACTTTTTAACGAGACTATAAATTTGCCCTTCGACCAACGATTTCCACTTTTGGCCTGTTTCGAGCCATGCATACCCGCAACGAGGCTCAGACCTGGATTGCCCGATTGGGACAGCACAGCCCAGTTTTGAGGAAAACAGAATGTAAGTGAAAAAATAACCATTAAGGTAGAAAAAAAAAAGAAAACGAAAAAGCAAAGGTGAAATACACAAAATCCCCAAAAACACGCAAATTTCAATGTCAAATTTATTTATTCTCTAATTACATACGTTTTCTTCCTCCCTGCATAGCTTTAAATTATCGTTGTACACATCCATTCATACATACTAACTAAGATCAAAATAAATATCGTAATGAAGCGCACATTTCGGGTTGAACGATGCCCCGCAGCTTGGGCACCGGGCCCCGCTTTCGCTATATTGGTGAAAACTCAATTCAAACTTGCACTCGCCGCATAACACGATTTTTTCTTGTTCAGTGAGTTCGCTACGTAGCCACCGCCTTATCACATGTCCGCTCGTTTTTTCATGGCACTGGTAACATGGATAGTATTTGCCACAGCATCGAAACTTGAGGGCAATAATATCTAGGTCCAGATGGTAGTGTGTACAGCGGGTTTTATCGTCAACCACAGAACCGTAAATAGTGGTCATTATGGAGATAAGTGTTACTTACAAAGAAAATTATGTGGTTTTGGAAATAGAAAATTCAGAAAAGCCTTCCTTTTTTAGAAGTTTCAGCGCCAGCAACGTTTTGGGCTGCGCGACTCATGAATCATTCGCTTTTTCGTGGTGCGACTCATTTTTTTTT